>JAVQJG010123723.1:0-23048 GCA_036024015.1 Craterocephalus amniculus | reverse complement strand
ACGGATAAGATTTGGACATACAGGGCTAAACAGCACATTGAAGGTTATGGGGAAACATCTGACTGGAAATTGTGAGTATTGTGAAGAACTAGAAACAATAAAGCATGTTATTATTCAGTGTACAAATTATGACCGGGAGAGGAAAGTACTTGTGGCATGCTTAAAAGAAAGTCAAGTCCATTTTACTATAGAGACTATATTGAAGGGGTGCACGACAAAAGGTGTAGTAAAAGCAGTTTTACGATTTTTGAAAGAGACCGGTGTACGTGGCAGGATTTAGTGGATAAACTGAGCATATGGGGACCACCCCGGCCCACACTCCATTCCGGAAGGTGGCGGTAATGCACCTTAAGTTGTTTGCCAACCGCCATTAAACGCCATAGGAAGAAGAAGAAGAAGAAGACCATGGATGACTTGGACGGATAAAGGTTTCTGATTTTGCATTTACATTTGAGTTTAACTATGACAAATGTCACTTAAATTTGGGCACTTTCACTAAAATAAGAGTTTTTTTTAAATTAAACATTATTTCTCATCCATAAGTGGCCATCTTTGTCTAGCGTGGAAATATACTGGGAAATACATCATGTCATGCTAAAGGAAATGAATAAGGAATTTTTTTCATATTGTATATAAATACAGAACTCATCTTCAGAGTTATTAAACCCAGCTTATGTCCCTATCTTTAGTTTTCTTGGACATTCTTGCATTGAGTCTTGTGTTTATTTTTGTTCCCATCTGTTGTTCTAGCTTTTCAATCCCCCAGAGGTCACTTGTTACATGTTCAGTTAGGACACCTGTTTCCATTTACCTTCTGACTCAGCTGGACTTCAACTCTATGTTTTTCTTCTACTTCTTCCAGCGACATCTGTACCAAGTTTTTTTTATTTTCTTTATTAGTATTACTTTAACTCTTTTGATCTTTTCATTCAATATTAAGTGTTTTCTTTATCTTTACTGGGGGGGAATCAGATTTTCCTTCCATATCCTCTCATGAAAAGGATCCTTTTTAATGGGTGTTGCATGATTTGAACTGTACCCCAAAAGGTTTCTTTCATACAGTAGCCTATACTTTCTGTGTTCAATATTCAATATAAGTAAATTCCAATATTCAATTTGTTACTGTATAATCTTGATTTTGTAGTATAATGTCAAATATTAATAGTTAGGCTATGACATGATGTCACTTTTTATTCCAAAAAACTGGTTGTTTCATTACACAGTGTGTGTTTGACCTACTAAAAATCCCTCCCCACGTGCATCCACACTTCCAAAGAAACTGGCTCACAGCACTGTTTTTTAAAAACATAAAAGATTCCCAGAAGCAGGCAGATGTGAACATACTTTCAAAGGAAACAAAAGTTGGTAAATCCCCTCTAGATTAAAAGGCTGATAGCCATTTAAAAGTCTACTCTGCTAGTTTGAATAATGAATAATGAATAGGATCTACAAATTGTTCCACAATCACTTAAGTTTGGTTTGACTAGAACTTTCTTCCCAAAAACGATTGAGAAATGTCTGGGAAAGGAACATCTTGAGAAAGATACAGGACATAATGTAATAAATAACAGCTTACATTAGCCAAAGCTATTACACAACTCCCGATGCTGTTTAAAAAGTCAAGGGATTATTTGCATAATTTACAAGAAACTCCATTCAGGGCTTTGACTGGAATGTGGAAGAATGCACCCCCATTCTCCCAGATTGAATGACTCGTTCTTGACAGTTTGAAATCTAGCTTTTCTTCGGAGGCCTTAGATCCAAATAAGTTGCATAACTTCCTGTAAGTCTTGGAAGCATTCAATCCAGATTGCACAGTGATATTTACATTGATATGTTTCCAATGAACAATGAGGCTGCTTTCAGCTAATTTGGCATGTGGCCTTGAAAACATATCCCTGTGAGAAAGAACGTGTATCTGCAGAGATTATTAAGGTTAAAAGTAGACAATTCTTAGACAAACTTGTGCTATTTGTATTGGCCATTACTAAATGAGACCCTGAAATGTCATCCTTTATCGTTTTGACTATAGTGAAGTGAAAAACAACAGTGGCTTCTGATGTAACACAGGGTTTTTCTGTGAACATTATTTATTACTAAATCTACTTTGACAGCCCACAGACAAAGCCAACAAACAGGGCACTGTACTGTGTTCAGGAACAGTCTTAAGTAGGTTAAAAGGAAGACAATACAAACTTAAAAAACATGATTGTAACTCATATAAGCAGCTGGATTCTGTGATTGTTTTCCATATTGACACTAAAAGAACAACAGGCAAGGCAAAGGAGAAGTTTTGGGGTTTTGTCAACTCTTTGTCATTTCTCCCACTAACATCTTGTGAGCCACAGAATGCCTCTGGTCCTTCATGTCAAACAGATGTATGAATGCATGCCAAATAACTCACAGATATTCACTGCTGCAGCTGATAGAAACATTTGAGAGTACTAAGAAGGCTTTATGTGGACAGTGTGTGTCTGTGACCATAATATTGTTTGTGTGTTCCGTGGAAAAGTTTTTGAGCATTATGGATATAATACTCAAAGGGCCCCGATCAGTCTTTTTACTCTCTGCCCCCCTTCAACCAGATGTACACAATAATCCAAGTGCAATCTGGGAGGAAAAGTTGATATTTTAAAGATATCCATCCTTAATCTTATAGGGTCACAGAAAACCTATTCCGGCAGTTGTACAGGGTTACCAGGCCAACACAAATACAAACAACCATGCATGTTCTCACTCACACAATAGAGTTAATTTAGAATCACCAGTCAAACAAACGTGCATGTTTTTGAAATTTGAGATAAAACCAAGACTACCAAGAGAGAAGCTGTGCATGCATGGATGCATCCAAAACATCCAAAACATCCAAACATCCCCCCAAAAAAATCACCAAAATCATCCAAAACATCTCAAGGGGGCAGGCAGGGTTACATAAAGAGTGGCACATAGAGTTAAAGACCCTTTTTTTCCCCATTTTGTCTAAATCACCCAATCATGTCAATCATTACAACCATGATCAGTTTATTAATTATTACGGTTGTTTTGTTAGAAAAAAAAACTACAACAAAATTTGCAAATTACTCTTTGGGATCATTTCACTTCATATAGTTTAAACTAAAGCTTTCATCATAAGCAGTATGTAGTGAAATTTGTAAAAGCTAATGGCCTCTTTCTCATAATCAGCAGTATACTTACGAGATAACAACTTTAATCCATGTTAAACAGACATACTTAAATGAAAAAGAGTGAGATTTTTGTGCCAAATCAACAATTTGATCCATTTTTCTTCTGCATTTTTGGTTGATTTTGTCCAATCATCACATCTAAGGATTTTTTGACTCTCTATTCCTCTTTAAATGTAATCTGGCTGGACAGACAAATATCATTGCCCACAGAGGAAGTTGGAGAGATGATGCAGCATTATGATCATGAATGGTTGATGTAGAGACAACAGAAACGTATTACATGTTACATTCACTTGAACTTGGGAAAAGTTAAGTGACAGTGCAAGAATCAACATTGGACTTTTACTAGGAGAGAACACTGAGAAGAAACAAGATCTAAGAAAGATGCCAACATATGAAATTCTGCCGAAGTTCAACAGTGCCACTTAAAGCACTCTGTTATGACTTTGCGACCAGATTAAACATTATAGGCTGACCCCAAAATTCAGTGTATGGCCATTATGCATATAAATGTCTAAACCTTCGCAACTTCGGAAAAATATTTGACACAGTCAAATACTATATTCTTTTCCCCTATAGACTTCCATTTTATAAATGACAGAACAGTATTTTGCTTTTTCTTACTCCTTTTTCAGTTCTTCTTTCTTTGGTAGCCTCTCTCATTTTACTACGATTTACTATGATACTATTATTTTACCCTGTTTTAAAAAACAAAATATATGTGCAAAATATCCAAGCTGTACAAAAAATTAACAACCGTCAGCAACAGAAAATATACCGTAGGGATCCCGATTCTACTTTTTCTTTACAGTTCACCCCTCCTTCTACGTGGGGAGGGTTATTCACCAGCAGAACAAATGGGTTCCTCTCAGTCTCCACCCATCGGGAGGCAACAGCAAAACAATCTCTCCGTACAATCCAGCGCCCGTCTCTGTAAACAGAAAGCGTTAGTAGCTTACTTTCTTTGGTGCCAGTCTAGTCGAAAGAAAATGGGGAAAGTGAACGCGTGTGTGAAACGGAGCTATATCTGCGTGCTAGGTGTGATGGGAGTAAGTGTCCTTATGTTGTTTCTCTCCAGGTTAATCCGATAAAACGCAAGCCTGTCACAAAAAAATCAGCGCCGATGTTAAGATCGTTTCGTTTAATCCGAAATAGGATTTTCAACAAGTGGTTCAGCTCTTCTCTTTTTTATTTTTATTTTTATTTGTTCGCTTATTGGAGGAACAGTTTTGTCTGGTTGGGATAAGCACATAAATGATGAGTTAATAGAAAACGGACAAAAAGATTTCTATCATACAATTTAAAGGTCTAATATGATTAGGTTGCAAGTTTCCCTCTTGATAACGTTTAACTATGTTTTAAATAGGAAGTTAAATGCGTTTTATGCCTAGATTGTTTCAAATAATTAACGTATCGCTAATAATAATAGTGAAAATGTTATTTTTCCTGAAGCCTGAAGGAAATTGCATCAAGCTGCTGTGTTGCCAGATGGTAGAAATAAAGGAATCTCTTTACAGGAAGTGTGAAACTTGCCAAGGAAATAAATCTGGCATGAGCACTTAATGGATTTGTTGTTGTTTTTGTTTTTTTCTGTTCTGCAAAGATGCTGACATTTCCCCTAGATGCGTTTCTTGCTTCAAAGTGAAATATATGTTTTGGCTCAGCATGTTGTGAAGCCAGTGCGGGCGTCAACAAGTTTAACTTCATTCCCCATATTGCCTACACTTGTTTCTAATTTTTTGTTTGTTTTTATTCCTTTCCCTGCTGTTCTTTTCTCACTGTATCATAGATGGAACTCATGCAACATGTGGCTCAGCTTGCTTAAGCAGGAAGTTGCTCCAGATATCTGAAGTGTTGCTAATATTTTACGAGTCTGTTCTCAGCTGTATGTATGCTACAAGCTTTTGGCTTCTCTAACATATACAGACCTTGTTATGACCCTTTGTAACAGCTGTCCTACAATGGAACAGCTACATTAACAATGGAGTTATTGCATCTTTCTTACAGCTCATACACACACAAACACACATATATTTCTCTATTAGCTGTTTGTAACTAATAATGCAGAACATTTTCATCACGCCTCTTCTTTTCTCACAAGCTTCTGACACTGAGTTAGGAGATCATTCCTCAGATTCGATGCATACCAATTCAGTATTCTTGTATTATGGCGGTGCAACCACTTCCTTTTAATTCACACTAAAGGGTTTCAATTGTTTTCAAAGCCAGGGATTGGAATATTCCAGAAAGGAATCCCACTGCGGGTTTTAGTGAACATGGACATACACTTGTGATCATTGTCTGGATTTTTCCATTGACGGAAACTCTGCTGATTAATGAGCTACAATGTATGCACACAATGCATGACATTCTTCTTCCAAATTCTTCTAGCTTTTCAAAGATTTCTAACACGCCACATGTTTTGCATGACAGATATTTTTCCAGTTATTTTTCCAGTTTTCCGCACAATGTTTTAAGTAAGTCAGTGTTAGGACTAGTATAGACTAGTATCATGTTTTAGTGTCAGGGCATTATGCAGCATCTACTGTTATAGTTACACAGGGGTTGTGTATTTGTCTTTGCTGTTACAAAGACAACTCTGAAACTCATAAAGGCCCCAAAACATATTTACTCAGCTTTTTCTTTGCTTGTATACTTATATTCTCCACATCATATATTAATCATGTTGATTGGAACTTTATGTAATTGTTAATGATATACAACCTTTTCTTATCAGATAAAGAACATTAACGCCTGATTCTGTGCAGTCTTGTTTTGCATTTTCTTACTCTAATAATACATGGCGCTGTGTGTTGCTGTTGTTGTAGATCCTCAGCCTCCTGCTGCTGGGATTCACCCTGTTTGGCCATGGACACGTATACAAGGAGGAGGTGGTAAGGCATGCATTTACAGTAATGTATCTGGAGTTTGAGATTTATCATTGTTTTTTTCTCTCTTTTTTTGAAACACCCATTAATAAACTAATGCCAAAACAGGTTAGCAGCTTTTATATGGATGACTTACAATACAAAAGAAGAAAGAAAAATCTTACAGATTAATGCTCCTGCCTACCTACGCTCCATGATCCAGAGCTAAGCTCCCTCTCGACAGCTATGCTCTGCCGTTGAAAGACGCCTAGTGGTCCCACTACAATGTGGTGCCAAATCTCTAGCCAGACTCTTTTCCTCCGTTGTTCCACGGGGGTTAAACAATCCTTATCCACCTTTAAGAGCAAGCTAATGACTCAGCTGTTCAAAGAATACTTCCGCACTTAGCTCATCTATGTTGTGATTCACCAACAGCCAAATGGTAATGCTATTATGATGTCATAACCACTAGGGGAAAATAAATAAATAAAAGCGCTGCCTCTGGCACTCCAGGGCAACATCTGTGTCATACCCCATCTAAAACTCCTCACTAAGACCAGGAAAGTGAATCATATACTGTAACACCAGTCCTCAGATCTTTACACTGGATTCCTATCTGCCAAAGAAATAACTTCAAAATCCTGCTGTTAGTTTACAAAAAAATAAATGGTTTAGAACCAAAATACATTTTAGATCAGGTTCAATATAAACAAACAAGATCCTTTGGGTTATCAGGGTCAAGTCTACTTTCATTTCCCAGAGTCAGAACTAAACATGGAGGGCCGGCGTTCAGTTTTTATGCTCCTCACAGGTGGAACAAAGTCCCAGAAACCTGCAGGTCTACTGGGCCTCAGCAGTTTAAAATCAGAGTTAAAAACTGTTTTGTTTGCAGCCTTTTATCAACACAACTGTTGATCCATCACACCGTTCGCTCTTTCAGTCTTTGATTTATTTTATTTCTACCTCAAATTTGTTTTAACTGTTTTTAAATGCTTCTTTTTGACCCTGCTGCAATGTTTTTTTAATGTGATATGTAAAGCACTCCAAATGGTTTTCTACATGAAACGCACCATATAAATAGACTTGCCCGACATCGCTTTGCCTTCGTGTGTCTCTGTTGTATATGAGCATGAGGAAGGCTGAGTCCGCTGTCGATAAGGGTTAATAACGAGACTTTTGTATCTTGTTACTTGTGAAACTGAAAAGGCCACATCTCTTCACAATGCACTGACCGTTGCTCTGACATTTTTTCACCCCAGACAGACGAAGCTATCATCGGCCTGCAAACCATGTACATTATCTCTACTATAATTCTGATCTTTGTCTCCTTGGGTGCATTTGGTATCTGGAAACAGAAGAAGTGGCCACTAATACTGGTATGTTAAAACAACAAAAATACGCAAACACACACACCGGAGTTGTTGGAAAATAATAAAGTCACTGATCAAATCATATGATCTCTGTCTGCATGTGTGTGTTTTAGTTTGCAGTTGGAATGATCCTGGGCTGTTTGTTCATGCTTGTAAATGAAATTTTTGGACTGGCTACGCAAGCAGCGGTAATGCAGATTTATTTCTTTTTCTAATCTTTACGGACTGTTTTGTATTTGTACAGTTTTTGAGATTGAAGTACCAGGAAGACATGCTCAACTTTGCGAAACTGCAAAGGTCTCATTTTCAAATGACTTTGTTGTGCAGATGGCAAATGAACTGAAGATGCATTACCTCAGCGTCCTGCCACTAGAAAATGCCACTGAGAGTGTGATAGCTAGCCTCGATGAAGCACAACGTGAAGTAAGGAACCTTGTATGCATTCATTCAAGTTCAAGGAGCATGGCTGTATCTATTTGTTTATAAAGACTAACATTGGCATCTTACTTTCTTTTCAGCTCCAGTGTTGTGGAGTAGATCAGGGCTACATAGACTGGGGTAAAGAAATCCCAGAATCTTGCCTGTGTGCTGAAGACGCCATTAATCCATGTGTAAGGGAGTTTTATACAGTTGTGTACTCTTTGATTGATGTTTTGGTTTCCTTTTCTGGAATTTGTAGGGTTGACTTGTAAAAAGTATGTACTCCCTTTGGAATTTTTGGGGATTAAAACTCCTAAAGTGAAAAATGTTTTAATAGAAACACAAGCAACTCTTCAACCGACACTAGAGGAAGGCTCGAGTGCAATTTTAGGTGTACAGATACACTTACTTTTATTGAGACTGGCTTACCCATATGCTTGAGAAATTAGCAATAATAAGATAATGTAGCATTGAATGACATTTCCAGAACAAACAAACAACATTTTCCAAAAAGTACCAGACTAGAGATGACTGACAATAAGCCATTTCAGAGCTTCTGTGGAAAGCTGAGCGTTGCGTACTCTTAAGGAAGTGGAGAATCCACAAAAGAAGAATCATTATTTAATCAGAGCAGGTATACTTTGAATTAAGAAACAAATGTGAAATAGTTAAGAGAATTAGACTAATGTTTATCTCTTGAAGACAGAACCCAGAAAAAAAAAGCGAAGACGAAAACAAACATCCCACCTCAATAAACTGATTGAGCTATTAACTTAATAACTTGGATTGACTTCTGAAGTTAAACATTAGAAACATTTTATAATTTAAACCATCAAAACACACCCATGAACTTATTTAGAAATTTTAAAGGATTTTTTCCTTTTAGTATAATTTAATTAATCAATAGCCTACCACACTGGGTTGGGAAATATCTAAAAATCCAAAAAATCCAGTTTGACATTTTTATATTTTTATCAATTTTATCACAACATGCCAAGTGATGTAAATGAGAAATGAAACTAATATATTCAGAGAACCTCCCTTATGTGGAAGTAAATTCCACATGTGAAGTCATTGTTAATATGGTCCTTCATTGATGGTGACTATTGAGGAAAAAAATGTGCAAAGTTTTCCACACATAACATTCTGACAGTTATCCATCCAGGGTGCATCACAGTGTACTGGAGGTGGCCATAATTGTTTAGATATACATCTAAACAGATGTATAGTATTTGTATGTGGAATTTGAGACCCTATTACTAGTTAATTCAAAATTACTGATTGTTGTACCTGTTAGACGTAATCAGGCATTAAGCTAAATATCCATGTCTGTGTATTGTAGGTGCCTGCTCCCAGAAGCAGTAAGCTGTTTCAAAACAGGATGAATGACCAGTCAGTCATGATCTATTCTAAGGTATTTATTCTCATAAGCCTCCATGTATTATGTATAAGATGTCTTATGGTGAGGATGCTGCATGAAATGTTGCTCAGACTAATCTATTCTCTCATTTCAGCCATGCGGCCAGTACTTAGTTGAGCGTGATATGAGTTTCATGCAAGCCATATTAGGCATAATGCTGGGAGTCACGTTGTTGTGGGTATGTATTCTTTTGGTTTTCATGATTGTACCCTTCAGGATGTCTGCCTTTTATCTATAAATTTATCTCACTGTGATATTTATTTTTCCAATCATATAACTGATTGATAAAACAGCACACAAATGGTCCCGTTTAATATTTTATTTGTTGCCTTTTTCTATTTGAACTTGCTTTACCTTTATAATAAGGGCTGTCTGTTTCACTGCTTTATAGGTGTCTTCGGTAGTGCTGTGTATTATCATCTTGTGTCAAATGAGTCAGAAGAAGGAAACCCTGACAGTGGTCTACAGTAAAGAGGCAAAAGCAGGAAACTATAGTAATCTTGTAGAGGGTCCAGATGTGGACCATACCTGATGTGGACCATACCTGATTTGTTGTATGTTTTGTTTATATATGTTTGCTGCTGCTCACAGTGGTGACGGTCAAAGTCAGAATGTTTAAAAAAATTGAAGATCTTGGAAACTTTTGTTTAAAAAAAGATACCAATACTCAAAGATACATAAAATGTTGGAAAAACATAGTTGGGAGTTGGCCCTTTAAACCTTCCATGCCAGAAGAAGCATTGGTCATTTTAGTTACATTAATTCTATTCATTTATGATGATCACATTTATTTCCCTTTACTGTATTCAGTGAGTATGAGAAAATGATGGCACATCTATCAACAAATCTGAACTCTTAAGTGGTATTCTCATCCGGCGATTGTTCCGTATTCAGTATACAAATGCATTGAATTAGGGCTGCATAATATTAGAAAAACATCCAATATTATTGAAGAATATTGTGATAAAGAGATGACATGCAAATATTTAAAAATATGGTGCCAGTCTCAGCTGTATTGACAATGGCTACATTCTACATCTGCAGCTGTGCATGCCCACAAGTTGTGGAACATGAACAAGGGTGGGACTCCACCTCTGGTTATCCTGTGTTATGTTCTAATGTCTTAGAGATATTGACTTGTTGAATGTTGACAATACATCAGTTTACTTTTAGAAATATATTACAAATATAGGGAATAAATGAAATCAAGATTTTAATGGATGTAAGGTTTCCCAACAGTAAGGTACTGTTGAAGGTTATCAGTGTTCTAGAGCTTTAATATGTCTGGGCCATGTGTTTTTTTTGTTTTTTTTGTGTCTGTTCTTGTCTCATTTAACCCGCATACGGTCTCTCTAAATGTATTTTTCTTTTGCTTTAAAAATTTTTTTCCCCAACCTTTTTTTTAATCTTATTTTGGTCTTTGTTTTTTTCTGTCTAACTTGATTGCATTGTCAGCTTACAGCTTTAACTGTGTGTCATAAATAAAAACAACTGATTTTGTTTTGTATCTCAGAAAAAAAATTTAATCTAAATGATCAAGAGGGCAAGAGGGGGAAATAAAGACTTTCCCATTTTAGAATATATCTTCTTCCTCTATAAATGGAGCTTCTCACAATAAAGTCTCACTATAGTTAGACAATACATTTTTAAAAAATGCCCATTTTTTATCGCAAATTTAATATTGTTTGTAATCCTGCATTTGATGGGGGATTCAGTGTACTGTATTTTTGCTAGAAATACTTATTTCCTTAAATTTTTACATTCTTCTGTTTATTGTTGTTCAATTTAAACAATCACTTTCTGTAAATGGTTGCAACTTATAATATTTTGCATTACATAGAGTAAACCAAATGAACTGTGTAAACATAGCCATATAAAATATGTGAGACACTTTTCTTTAAATAACTTTGAAGACAATTGGGTTCATTTTTGACAGAAAAATCTCAATAGGAAGTTACATAACAATACTACACACCACTTTAATGCATCTGTTTTGATTGCTTAATTGCATCTCAATAAATATAAGTCACTCATGACTTTTATTAACCTGTTAATTCATCATCTGTTTTAAGAATTTGAATGCAAAAATATTTTAATGGGTAATTATCCCTGAGGCCTTAAAACTTTGAGCAGCTATGGAGTGTTTAATTATTTGTTCTTTTTTAGGATTTGTCATGGTTTTATTTGTAAGGTACAGTAAACAGGTCCTCCCATACTGCCAAAAGAGCTCTGACTTGAATTGATGAGGAATGAACGCAAGTTTTGTTAGGTTCTCTGATTCCTTCCTTACCCGGCGTTGGTGCTGTCCTGTTGGGGGAAGCAGCCCCTGTGGGGAGGAGTGCTTGCCAGGATCCAGGATTTCCCAATAGAACATTATTTTATAACAAGATAAGCCATGTTATCTTACTTGTGTATAAAATCTTACCGTGTTAGGAAAATGAAATATTACTGTTACATGTAAACTGTACGCTAAGATTTCCTCATAAAATTGTTTGTAAGCAAGTGCCAAACTTGTCTTGTCTATTTCACCAATGAGTTGTAACTGAGTTGTCTTTTTGTCTCCACCACCTGGTCAGAACAGGAAAAACTTTCTTCTCTTTCCTCTGGAAAATTATTCCCTTAAGTGTAGTGTGTATACTCTGCAGCACAAAGTTTCTACACTCTAAGAAACAGCAGTAAAAGAAATTAAGACAAGAAACAAGAATCACGTTTTTATTCCTGCTATTTACAAAATATTACATCAAGTTCATCCCATAAATAAAGAAATAAAAACAGTGTATGACAAAAATGAAAACACCATCCTTTGCAAGAACATACAGTATATCAGGCATTAATGGTTAAAGTGCACAGGTAGACACTGGATCTGCTGTTCCAGATGAAATTCATTTGACGTTATCATTTAAAGCCAAGAAGAGATTTCAACTGCAGGCAGTTCATGCAGCAAGTCATAATACAAGTGATGTGGCGTAAAAGGCTTCTTCGGTGAGAGTGGCATCGGCTGGAGCATTGCAGCCTCTGCAAGAATATCGATGACTCATTTTCCCGCAAGAGACTCTCCCGACCCCTCAGCAGTGTTCTTACCCAATGTTGTCCCGTACCTCAACACTTAAAACAAGTGATGGTCTTTACTGCATGTCTACTGAATGTGCAACAAAAACAAAACTCCTGTCCTCCTCCATCGAGTGGAAATGAACGCATATTCGTCACTCGATATGTGTGCTTCAAGAAAAACCAAATGCATGACCTTTTACTGTAAATATATACAATGTGCATAACAAAGAATCAAGACATTCTCTTGTCACAGTAAGACGTGACTCATTCCTTTGTCTAACCTGATTATTTACTCATGAACATACAGTACATTGCTTAATGAACGATTATATCACAACAGAAGCACTTTGTAAACACTGTTTAAGAAAGGTGCTACCTAAATGTTTACATGAATAATTATAATTTTCAAAGGTTATTGGTTGCTCTAATGCTGAAAATTCAGCGTGTGCTTAGGAGAAAAAGTATTACGCAAGTTGAGATGACACATAAAGCTAAAATCTTAATTGATGAAATTTTGGAATCAAACATTGATGGCTGTTAAAAAATAATGTGTGGCAAGAATATTGGTATACAGGTACAAGACTTCAGAACAGGTTTGAGCCGTCTGTGTGTGTAAACGTGTAAAGGGAAATGATAGAGTCTAAGCAAAAAAGTTCTGATCTGCATGGAGTGTTTCTAAATGTACCCAAACTGTGACTGGTACATGAACAGGACGTCTTGACCCAGATTGTTATCAGTCAGCCAGATATCTGCAGCCTACACCAGCTGTCCAGAAATAAAGGCTGTTGCCCCTCGGAGATCTGGTCATAAAACTACAGCAGATGAGCTCTCAAATTGAAATGGATGAACGTATTTCTTTGTACATGGACTAACTAGCAAAGCTCAGTTACAGAGATAAAATTGTTCATGTAAAATAAGACTGAAAGCAGCAAGCGGGGGCCAAGAGATTTACAGTGCAGATTCGCCATGACAACTGGATCTGAATGAGGTAAAAACATTGCCGACCACTCCACACACCATGAAGTCATCTTATTCAACTCTTCGCTGCCAGTATGGGGGCTATTTTGATTGCATGTAGTGGAATATATGATTTAAAGATGCAAAATTAAATGGGAAAAGGTTCGTGAGGCTTTGAACTTTTTGATAAAATCGGTCAACCCAGCTTATTGTGTTGGCTTTTGAACATTTTATAGTGTAAGTGCATGTTGAAAGAAGACAAATCTGCAGTTATTTGGTAAAACTTATGTTTGCTGTATGCAGTGCCCCTTAGTGGTCAACAAATGTAGAGCACACAGTCTTTCTTTTGATTAAGAAGCTCTTTCTTTGCTCTTTCTTTGAGTGAAATGTGACAGCCACAATTACAGCTGACTAAAGTGTCCAAATGATGTGAAAAAGGGCCACAATGCTTCCTTTAGTACCCATAAAGAAAACACTGAAGGAGACACTTAATGCTTCCTTAAGCATCTCCTTTATAGGAAGGAAACACTTGGATCATCTTTTTGAGAGGAAAGAAAACAACCCTGTACTACTATAATTTCTCACAGCCACAACATTCACCACAAGATTCTCATACATTCCATTCATGTGAGATTCCATTCATGAGAGGAACCTGTGACATCCTTCACTTGTCTAGTCTTTTCACTTGTCTACAATTAAATACATCTCAAATCTCGACCCACTGGTGGCACTAGGACCCTGGAGTTGCAGACATCATGTAAAGAACTATGGAACTTGTGCTCTAAAAATGTTCTAGTATGCAGATTTAGGGGCTGTAAAAGACTATGAAATCAGGAAAAAGGAAGTATAAGAAGAGAAAGATCCATGAAGCAGCTCGGCCCCCAATAAGACAATCCAAGAAAAAGCAACAGATTCTACAAAAACAAACAAAAAGATTTTAGCAAAACAAAATCTTGATAAAAGCATGTGAAAGTGTGATTATTTAAAGATGGTCAATTTCAATCAATGCTTCTTTTTCTTTACAACAGTAAGGCTCAAAAGACTAATATGATGTGGCCCTATGCATGTAGATTACTTTTAAACATCAGTTACATGCATTAACATGTAGAAAATCATAACATATTGCTACAGCACAAAATAGCCAGATTATGGTATACAGCATAGTGTGCAAATTCAAACCAGGTATGCTTTATAGTAATTTCAAGAGTGTATTAAAACATACTGTATTGCAATACTAGAAAGCACCAGGAACATATCTGTTTGACTGGAGGAGAGCCAGGAACTCCTGCTTCCTCTTTATCTGGCCCATCAGCTTGACACTCATGACAAGTAAAACGATCTGGAAATGAGAGCAGAGGTTAGGATAAGACAGATGCCTCGGCACATAAAATCACTTTGGTAATGTAGGACTGGCTTTGAAGTTATTGCAACTGATGCAGCATTTAAATGAGGAAAAAAAAGGCCAAACACGTACCCAAAACACTCCACTGCCAAACTGTATCGCCATCACTAAGGAGAATGCCAGCTTGAGCTCGGAAACATAAATCGGTAGGCATGGCTGTGAAAATCGGAGTACACAGAAGTTCAGAGGTTTGAACAGGTAATTGATCTGGAAGTGTAGTTCATTTAGTCTTCCTCTGTGTCAGATTACACTGACTGGAATGCACTTAGTGGCCACTTTATTAGTCACACCTGTTCCGCTGCTTGTTACAGCAAACAGGGAATGGTACAACAAAAAAAAACTGGTTTTCTGAGCATTGTGAGCAGAGGTCAGAGAAGAACGTTCTGATTCGCTCATAAACGCCAACAGACAGCAAACAGTAACTCAGATGACTTGTTGAGCTAATACAGCATGGTGTATTATCCTGCTGGAAGCAGCCATCAGGAGATGCTGCACTGCGGCCATTAAGGAATGGACATGGTCAGAAATAATACTCAGGCAGGCTGTGGTGGTGTATGGTTGTTTTAGATGATGCTCAATTGGTAAAAAGGAACCAAAGTGTGGCAAGAAATGACGGCCTGCTGTTCTCTAACCAGTAGATCAGGATTTTCTGAAATTCTTAGACCAGCCAACAACCATGTCACTAGTCATCTAAATTCCCTTACCTCCGAATTCAGATGCTCAGTTTGAATATTTACAAGTTGTCTTGTGCCTATATTGAGTTGCTGCCATCTGATTGGTTACTTTGCTTTTTTTTGTTAACATGTATTTGGGCAAATGGATTGAATCAAGTGGCCGGGGAGTGCATATTATCATGTTATGGCTCCTCTGTATCTTTTTTTATACTTATTCACAATAGGAAAACCCTATAAAGAAATTCACTATTTTTTCCACATTTTTCAAGACTACACAAGCACCAGGGACAGAAAACAAAACCTGCAGTAGTAAAAAGAAGGCAGGTTGTCACACATTCATTTTCTTAATCTCCTATTTCATGTTTTTTCTTCAACAAACACAATGTTCATTTTCTTATTTAAAGTAAAATAGCAGGTAATGCTTGGTTTTAAAAACCAAAATATGGAAAATAGTCTGGAAATAAACATTTTCTTCACACTTTTTTCCTTCTTTCACTGCAAAATGGACAATCGGAGAAATTTTGTTCATCCTGATCAGTCATTCACCTCCGACATCCCCACGGTGAAGTTTGATGTAAACTTCATTAATGCAAGGATACATCCTTCCTTGTATTAACAGATCAGACTGGATGTGTTGGTGTAATGGTGTGCAGGGTAGTTACAGTTTGGCCATCTTTGATAGGCTTCTTTCAGCATAATAACACACCACCCACATTGTCTTAACAGTTTTCTTTATCATCAGTACTTTTGGGATGTGCCGGAAAGGGGGAAAACTGCACTGGCTCGCAAATCTGCAGGAACCGTTATCGTGTTACCAAGCTAATCCCTGAGGAATATGCTAGTGTTCCCAGCTATTCTGGCTGTATCACAAAGACCGAAGGCATCTGTGAAGTCGCAAACATCATCTTTGTAAGATGTGTAACTGATCAAAAGAAAGATTTCAACAAGCAGACACTGGTTCACTGCTGCTATTCAAAATATATAGACTCACAAAAACACACAGTTTTGTTCATGTAACAGTATGAAGATGTGTTTACCTCTCGATAAACATACTGGTTCTTTGGCGCCCCAAGTGTGGCACTTCCTCTTAGCCGAATCTGAGAAGAGTCAAATCAAAAACCCCTTTACATAAGAAATGATGTCAACATGAAAACAAATTCAAATCATAGTTTAAATCTAATGAAGAACCTATTTTAACCTTACTTTAGTTACTGTTACTTTATTATGTATTTATTATTGTTAACATCTCATAGATACTGTAGAGTGGTACTAGGCAATTCATTAGGTCTTTGTTTTCATACTGCGCTGGTGTTATTTATAGGCCAAACAGTCTGCCATTGCTCTCAGATAAAGCCAGATTACATTTCAGTCCACTTGTTTGGATGTGGAAAATCTTATTTTTAGCTGTACCCGTTATATTTTTTCCATCGCTTGTACAATAACTTGACACACTTCAATGTCCTGCTCAGTATGTGGGTGTGTAGTTACGCACTGTCTTCTTTTTTCATTCATACGAGTGATCATTTTACATTGAACTGATTGAGTTGTTTTAAAATACAACCTTAAAAATGACAACCAAAGCAATTAAAATCTACATTATGAAAGAACAACAACACACTGAAGTGTTTCTTGGACTGAAAGACAATGTGCAGATGAGTTTCATAGCCAGCAATCCTTACAACAATTCTTCTGTAAAATAAGAAACTTACGCATTTTCCTGGATAATGACAGTTACAGGAAGGAGGGATGGTAGAGCCCCAGTCCTTGTAGCCTTCAATAAGACCACAGCATTCAAACTACAGGTGAAAAACAGACACACAATCAAATTAAATGGTAATATTTGTATATCAGCATGATATTTTCATAAAGTTTCTAAATTCTTTAGTGTCACCAGCAAAGGATAAAGAACTTTTGTCTGATCTTGACCATTATTCCTCAAATTTGAGGAAAAAAAAAACCCTCAATCTTTCAGCATCCAACTTGATTTTTTGGATCTGAATTATTTCATGAGGTATTACCCACAAATACATGAATATTATTATTATTATTAAAAATCTATCCTTTTCTGTACATATATGCCATTTCTCACCAAGCAAAAAAATGGTTTGCGCTTTATGGCATCAGACCTATCTACTTATTGCTGAATTTTGTTGCCACTAGAGGGCAGTATACAATTGACTGTGATAAAGCTTTTCAGGCATAGACTACTCCTGCTTGAGCAGTCGCTGGTGTTGAATCTGTAGCTCTGCCCTGAAACAAAACAGCAGGATTTATAGTAGAGAAAGATCTTGGGTTTGACTGGCTAACCTTTTTTCTCAGAAACGTTCATGAACGTGGATTATATCACAGATAGGACTATCTGTGATATAATCCAGACGTATCTTAGAGGCAGACATTACAGCTGTTCCAATCGGTAAAAAGGGAAAGAAGCTGCAATGTTACCATCCTTTGACATGATGTCTGATTACTATCATCCATAATATGACGACAGTTGTGTCATTTCTTTTAATTACAAATCTTTATAACTAAGTACTATGCAATATAATAACATAATATAATTTATGTAATCCAAAATTCCATTAGACAAAGTGTTTAAAGCACATCATAGTATCAGTGCTGCAGACCTGCATCACAGCTCAGTGTGAGATCTGATTTTAACTGCATGGGCATCTTTTCCTGTCTTTGAAAAATTTCTCCTATACCACCTTTCCAGTTCCATTTGTTTTCCAACAAGGTCAAGGAAAAGTGAAAGGAAAAGACAAAAAACAATTACTTTTATGGCTATTTGTACAGATCGCCTTTTAAATCTGTTTTCATGCTTCCTCCTCATTGTGAAGAAATATACTGTTGTCATCCCACATCTGGTTAAAGTTAATGTTCAACCAATTAACATTTAACCTTCACATAACATCATCAAGTTCCACAAGGTTTATGTTTTACTGTATGTTTTTTAAAATAAAAAGACTATGTGCACAGTAGAAATCTGTGGAATAAAGGTGGAATCAGTGGAATCAATCCTTATATCTCTGCCTTTGTTTAGACTCCTTTCTGTCCAGTGCCAAAAGTGTGGGAGTCAACATCTCTCTGTCCCATTTGGCCCAAAAAAACAAAGACAAATAGACTCCAAAGGCAGCAGCAGCCCATGGCCAGCGAGGCAGAAACTGACACAAGGAGAGATACAGCAAGCTGACATCATTTTAAAGCATTGTCAATTACATTCAACATGTTGCACATCAACAATTTTTTATTTTTCAGCCATTAAATGTATTTCATACGAGTCAAATGAGCATTAACAGTGTGAAAGCCACAGTTAACAACATGGCCTTCCACTTTTTATGTTCCACAGGGGATTAAAAGACCTGTTTAAAAAATGGACCCGTGTATCCTCCTCTGCCAAGTCTCTTCTCTCCTCAAGGTTCATTTTAGAAGTTGAGTCATACCTCAAGATGATAAACTGTCAGGTCACAGGCAGGAGGAGAGAAGAGATGAGGCAATACCAAATAAGGCGCTTTATATATTGCTAACTTATGCTTCCTGATGTCCCCACTCTTCCGGGAATCATTTGCTGATTTTCTAATCTCACAGCACAAGGAGATGAGAAGCTTCTAGAGAAGCTCAGATAGGTATTGCTTATGTGTGAAGACCACTGCAGTGTCATGGGAAGGCATAAAGAAGAAATTAGATCATGAATAGCAGCTTCTTACCTCCTCTTGAATGCTATACAGTAGCGTTCTGTTGGCTTTGCTTGTTCCAGTAAGTGGCATCATGGCCAGCAGCTTGGATTCCTCCCGGACGACCCGTTTCTAAGAAAGTCAAAACAATTAGATCGACTTAGGTACAGCCACACAAGCCGAATTTGTAAAAGCAAGGCCTTCGAGTGCCATACCTCATACACATCTTGGTAACTTAGTGCTGTTCGGACGATTATTGTTTGACTAGCTGCTGCCATCCCAGCTGCATACTGTGCGCACACAGAGAAACACTGGTTACAGAAGTCACTTTAAAACACTTTTTTCCAATAGAGGCACAAGAACACACAATGAGCAATAATACAGAAACATAGAGCAGTTTTTTTTCTTTACCAGGATCAAGCACCATCTCTTTCCTTTGCAGGCTCCAAAAACGCCGAGCACCGAAAGCAGCAGGCAGCCCACCTCTATGACGTACATCATCGCCACAGAGACGGTGGACACCATCTAAAGAGCAAGTTGACTTTGTCATTGAATGGACGCACTAAACGCACAAATTCCAGCTCTTTATTTTTGTCCCACAGCAGCATGGCTGCAAAGATCTCAAAGGTCACTGTCTGCTGCAGAACCTAATAAACAAAGATAACTCACTCGCCCAAGGACACTTCAAGAGGCACGTGCTACCAAATATGAGAAATAGAGAAAGATGCTATAAAAATCTGCTGCTGTGGCACTTTTAATATTGATGGACGTGAGAGTTAGTAAAATTCCTAAGCTGTCTTGTGTGCAGCTTGATAATATTTTTTTCTCCTTTAACTATGATCTACCTCTCAAATATGTAAATCCAGTCAGAAAAACATAAGGACTCAGTCTTACTTTGCCAGTTTGTATGAGGTCCCTGTGCCAGATCACAGTCATTCTCAGCATGAAGAAGCACAGCGCCTTTCAAGGAAAGAGGAGAAGCACAGGTTAAATGAGCAAATAAGAAGCTGTGCATTCATTACATAAACATTTTTTGTTCTTTGACTTTAGTGCTTTTGGTTAACACGGCAATACAATTAATACTTTATTGCAGAAAAAGAGAATGATTATTTTAACTGTATTCAGAGTGAAGAATATTCAGAGGGATGTAATGGAATCTTCTCCATAGGTGTTGATATTATTGGAGCTTTGAGGCATCTGAAATTAACCATGGTGGAAATGTGTACTGTGGCATATAAATACGAATTCTTGATCATTTTCAGAAGAAAATAGGTGCTGTATGATCTGGACCAAAGATTAAAAGCCAGATTATGTGAGGGTTTGCTGTAGGTATTTGTATTAGCGCAGATGAAAATAAAAATAATGATTCTCATCAATTTTCTAAGCATTCGCTGCCTTCAAGATTACATCTCTCTGAAAGAATTACCATGTATTTTGGGACAAGACAATGAAAGAAACCACTCGGCACACATTACAAAGACATGACTAAGGAAAATGAGGGTGCAGGTGCAGGACTGGCCTGCCTGCATTCTTAACCTGTCCCCAATAGAGACTCTAATATTGTGCACATTAAGACGTATTTGCAGGAAGAATGGGACAACATATTATATGCTGCATCCTTTGGTATCTTCAGTAAGAACCAAATATTTAAGATTTTTCTTACTGTTGGTAAAATACTTTATTTGTCCCAATTTATAAGGTATTGCAGGCCTGAAATTAAAAAAAAACTTAAGTATTAGCTTGAAAATTAAACTGGACCCTTATTTTCCTTACTACCCTCAGTTTAATCTGACTTAGGACTGTATTTCACAGGTTGGGATGTCTAATTTGGAATATTTAAGTATTTTTATATCCATGTGTCACTTAAAGGAGCAGAGGATTATTTAAGAGTGAATGGAAGGCAGTAACACGCATAACTGAACAGCGCATTATCAGTCAAAACAAAACAAGGCCTATGTAGACTCATCTGAGAAACACACATATTACAATTGATCATAGATTGTTGATATTGTTTACAGAATGAAAGGTGGGCAATAAAAGATACCTACCACATGTAACTTATATGCAGCATTTAAATATTGCTAAAATAATAATAGCTTATTTTCAGTACCCAACCAAGATAGTCTGATCTTCAAGACTCATTATGGCTCATTGAACACTGAATGGAAGATTTAATGATATCGGATGCATATCAAATAGTTAATCACGAATTAGACGGGCCTTTTCGATTAAACTGCATTAGGTCCGAATAGAATCCACCTACCATATGAACGGCGTTTGCAAAAATGAACGGCCTTTTCAGGCTCGTTTTATCCGCCACCACGACCACCGACCTCTTCTGCATGTCGTCGCCGCTGATGTTCTTCCAGACTTTAAAACGCCCTTTGCATGGAGAAAATAACAAAGCAGCGAACATGCGGAGGAAGCAGTAAGGGCATCTGTAGGCTGGATGCGCACAGGACGTCACTGCTGGATGTGGGGTCCGTGACGCGTTCAGGTACATGCAGGAATATTGGAATTCACAGGCGCAAGGGGGACTGTGGAATATGTATGAGCATGGGCATAAAAAGGATTAGAGAAAAAACACACTGAAACAACACGCAGCTTTTAGAGCTATAATCCCCAAAAACATCATCTGACTAATGGGCTGCAGTGCTCTTCATTTGTGAACATGCTGATATATTATATTTTGGGAAGGAGGTAAAATGATTTTGAGGACATTGAAGTTTGGAACAAAACATGATGCACCATTTATAAAAGAAATGTGGCATTATCTTCATACACCATTTAATATGCAATTCTTGATGCATTCTCTTGTGCATCTTTTTAATAGATTTGGAAACTATATCCTCAGCTGAACACCAGTTTTGGAACGGCCTTCCACTTTAAAATGTTTACAGCCCCCTGTGTTTTCACATTCAAACCAAGCATCTGCTGACATATGAGTCATAATCCAACAACACTTGCTATTCCATGTGCGTGTCCTGCAGAACCTCTGCTTTCTGTAGCATTGCTCTAACTGTCAGAATGTGTCAATCCCCCCAGACATCCAAAAGCTGTGATAGATCTTAATTACATATTCAAATCAGTTGTTTTGCTGCAGGGTTTTAATCTTAAATAAATTAACTGCTCATGAGTTAACAATGAGTTAATAATTGAGGCAACTGGTCCAGTTTCTCTTCTCCTGTGTTAAGATGCCAAAGTAAATGATAATAGTCTCCACTTTGCATTCAGGTATATGTCATCAAATAATTCAAGTCAGCCTAAAATTAATCAAAATATAACTTATCAACTTGACTTTTTAGCAGCCACAAGACCTGAACACCTTGCAGTCATCGGGATGCCCATGTACCAAAGTATTTAAGAGTCACATGTGAGGCCATCTGTCTGAGCTGAAGTGTGGCAGAAACTGGGTCATTAGCAACACAATGATCCTGTAAACTTCACCAAAACCCCATCAGACTAGCTGAAATAGAAAATAAAAGAATTAAGGAGTTTCACTTTGACATTTAAAGTCCGGACCCTAGCATATGTGAAATGCTGGGGTGTTTCCAGAGTCCTTCGCATAAATAACACCAGCAGAAATTATAAGGTTTAACCCGGCCTAAACCTTTGAACTTGTAGAACACTGACGTCCACTGAATTGCACAACCAAACAATGAACCACATGGGACTCCAGAGTTGGCAGAGCTCTGTTTTTTAATTTTTACTTTGTGCAGTCACATGGTGCATAAAATCATCTCCCCTCAACTCGCATCTCTCACAAGGTATATAAGGACTATGGCCACCACCAAGATCTAACAAGCAGGTGTATTTACATGGGTGACCCATTAAGAACATTGAATATAAAACTAATGATAAACACCATCTAAAGAAGACTAAATTACATTACACCATAACCATTACACAAATTAACCAAATAACCCAAAACTAGTAAAGTAAAGAAAAACTAACTACTCCTTCCCCAATCTCCCCCCTCTCTCCTCAGGCCACTTGGATTGTGCCAATCAAGCACACCAGGTTCTTGTCAG
>JAVQJG010123713.1:0-11515 GCA_036024015.1 Craterocephalus amniculus | reverse complement strand
TTATTAGAACCAACTTTAACATTTTTTTTTTTTGGGGTTTTTTTTTGTTGGGTTGTTTTTTGGTTTTTGTACTCTACCAGTCCTAAAACAGCACCAAATGTTATGAGAAAGGCTGAACGACAACAGCTAAAAATGGAACAAAAGAGTCCTCGGCTGCAGTGACGACAGTGACAATCTCGGGGTAAAGATTTCCCTGGTAGGAGAGAAGAACAAACTCCTAAAAGCTGAATTAGCATTCCCGTCAATCACAGCCCTGCTCGGAGACACATACACAACCCAAGCCCTGATTTAATATCCCCTTCCTTACCCAGGCCCCAAACTCTATCAGCATACTGACAGAAATATGGGCTGAGATGGAAAGGGGGGTGTGTGTGTGGGGGGTGGGGGGGTGGCAAGTGAAATGGAGAGTAGGGATAAAAAGTAGAAGCGGGAAATGAAAAACGGGAAAGGAAAGGGCGTGCACAATAATGGAAAAAGGAGTAATCTGCAGATTTTATCATAGTCGACTTTTCCTGTACGAAATGATGTGCAGCCGCAGTAATAAACTACACGGGTGTGTGTTTGCAAGTATATACCGCGCAACAGATGCTCATTTCTCATATCAAAAGTCAAAAAAATCTAAAGAAAGCAACGCGCAACCTCATAGCTTGCAGGGAATCTGCACGACGCGGCTCAGGACGGGACAAAATTATTCAGCACGCATGTTGAGCTTTTTTTATGCACTGAATGTTCCAGCGAGGATTCTGGATTGTAAAAAGCAACTGTCTACATATAAAGCACCGTCAGTGAGCCTATTAGGGAGAAATATGTCCAAATATTATCTTTAACGGCCAAATATCTCAGAAATGTCAGTGAAAACAATTTGGGTAAGGCTCATGAGAAAAGACTTCTTCACCTCTCCATGGCAAGAGAAGGACAGAGGGAAGGGAGGGAGGAAAGTAGAAGGGAAGATTGAAGGAGAAGGGAGAGAAAAAAAAAAGCTGCTGTGAACTGAGGGGAGGGCATAGGAGAGGAAAGGGGATGGCAGGGGGAGGGATGGAGGGTGGAGACTTGTGCTGCACTGTCAGAAATACTGACCCATTCCCACGCTGGCCTTTCTGGACCATTTCCCTTCCTTCTGCTGCCCCACAGGACCGCAACATACCCTGTCTGTCTCTCTCTCCACCCCAAGGATATACAATATTAACTATGACATCATTTAACCTCACTTAAGGATGCATACAAAGCTCTTCCATGCTGATGTGGCAGGTTAAAAGTTGGCGTATGAAGCTCAAATTAGATCATAACCTTTCTCTGCCCGTATCAGTCTCTCCATATCTAAATTTCCCTCCGTTTTCCTGCCCGAACCAAAATGTTCACGATGCCAGACTCTGTCATATTAGGAATGGTCCATTCCCCGAGGGCGGGGAATGCTTGACATGGCTCATTCGCGGAGGATGGGTGTTATTTCCTTAGCACTTCCTGGTCTCTCAATCGGAGGGCCAGTACAAGTGAAAAAAAAAAAAGGAGAGGAATAGGAGAACGCAGCATTAACTCCCGGAGAAGAAGGAAGAGACTGCGACACAGACGGGAGAAAAGAGAGCAGCAAGAGAGGAGGAAGAGGAGGGTAGAAAATGAGGGCCTAAGGGTTTCTGAGGAGGAATGAGATGGGAGACGTTGAGACGGCGTAAAGAAAACAGGCGGGAAAAAAAGCCTGAGAAACTTTGAGGAGAAAAGGGCAGACTGGGTGCAAACAGACTTTTAGGAGAAATTACTACAAAGATGCAGGAGAGAAATGGCAAAAATCCAAAACAAGCTCCGCACCGAAAAGGACATTTAAGACCAAAGCTATTTTAGAAATTAGGAAAGCAGCATAATAATGATCTGTTTCCATGAAGTCAATCTGGCTGATAAACTATAAACTAATACTCTGTACCAACACATACTGTCATACATTTAATAAACAATACACGGGAAAACAAAACTCCTGAAACTTTGAAAAAAGTAGAAATAAATCAAACTAAATAATATTTCTTACAGCCACTGGGAGCTGTATGTGTCCAGTAAGACTCCACCTAGCCTGCTTGTGCTCTGCAGTCCTGATTTTAGGCTTTGATGAGCCAGATAGAAGAAATAGACAATAACAGAGTAACCACCAATGTTGGCAAGCATATTACTGGTCTAAATAACTGAATAACCAACAGATGAATAAAAAAGTAGGTGTATTAAAACCTACAACAGTTGAAGCTATGAAGCTGGGTTGTGGTCCGGTTACATGGCCTGATTTTAGTTTTAATCAAAGCTTTACTAAAATATGCAGGTTAACATACAGACCGTCACAAAGGAAGGGCAATTTTAGCTGAGCTGGTCACTAAATTGACTGGTAAAATTCCACATCTGCTTGCTAAATAATAGTCCTGTCTGAGTGTGCTTTAGTGTAGGGAAACATACTATAGAGCTGATGAGCCCTCATTGATTGGGGAGGTAAGGAGCCAGTGAGACAGTGTATGTTTATTGAACGGAACTTAAAAGTTAACTGAAGCCTGTTTTATGCCTCTGTGTCGATGATTTTCTTACAAATAGCAAGGCAAGTTTATTTGTGCAGCACATTTCATGTAAAAGATCATTCAAAGGGCTTTAAATAAAGCATTAAAAGCATTGCAGCTGTGTGCAGAGGTAATTAAAAACAGAAGAGGGTTAAAAAAGGGAGGGCCTTTACATTAGAAAAAGTATTAAAAACATGATTAAAGTTAATTCAAGGTTAAAAGAAATGGTGCAGAATTGGATTTTTAAATAAAAACTATTGAAATGCATCAAATATGAGTTGGGTTTTTAACCTGGATTTAAATAAACTGTTACAGTAAAACAAAAAGGAAAAAAATACATATGGGGCTTGTAAAGCTGAAAAACACAAACACCTACAAATGCATGCAAGCATTCATCCACCTTTGAACAAACAGAAAACTCTGCATACTATGCAAAGGCCCTGCATGTGCACTATTATACAAATTTTAAAACACTCAAAAAAAAGAAAGAAAAGAAAAAGAACACTTGCACTCTCTCACAGACAATTGCAGTGTCCCAGCATGCAGAAAACCATGCTGGTCCTGGCCAGTAAACACTTCTAATAGCCAGGAATTTAGCATTCCTACAGCCGATATTATATGGCTCCAAATTCTTGCTGCACGCTCCGCACAGCAAGCTCAAGTTCGGGTTGGATGTTAGCAGCATGGCGGGTCAACATGTGGTTCTGACTAGTCCAACCAAGAGAGCCATGTAAATATTGATTGTTTCAATGTATTGGCAGAAATGGAAATAATGTAGCGATGTAATCTTTCATCAATAACAGGAGCAGCGTGTTTCCTGCCAGCTGAAATTATGTCTGCTCGGACCAAATAAACAGTCACGAACCAACTGCTGCCAAGCTTTAAATGTAAATCTTGAAGGCGCTTACAAGCCTTGCTCATTTTCTTTGCTCTTTCGGTCACACCCAAGTTTTTCTTTTGCCCCTTCTTAGTGCACATGTTCAGCCAAATTCCATCTTCTCTATATTACATAAACACTCCAAAAATGCATAAATAACTTTAGTAGCAGGCAGCTGTAGGTGTGTGTGTGTGTAATTTTCACACGTGAAACTATTAAACTTCACTTCAGATATTTAAAGTATATTTGAGGAAATAACTCATAAAATTTTAAGGAGTCAAAGTTCAAAGAATGTAAGTGTAAAGAATGTAAATGTAAATTAGCACTGCATAACACTCAAACAAAGTCAGTATATGCAATCTTTCTCTTTAAAATCATGAATGAATGCAAAGATCACAGGATTTTATATCATAATTTGACCGACTGTTCAGGTTTGCTGGCTCACAAACACTGCTATCATTAGCATCCGTCACAGATGACCGACCGCTTCTGCTCTAGTTGCTCAAAGTTATTCATTCACACTAAGTAGACACACCTTATGATGGACTAACAACTCTTTTAAGAAAGCATACAGAATCTGAGATATGATGTGTAACACTTCCTAACACCGTGCCCAAACCAGGTTGACTTGTGTGTCAGAAAGACTTTCCTTCACCTCTGTGACTTGTGCTGCTGGTTTTAAGACCCGACATCATCCTTCTGTCTCTGTACCTCTGACTTAAAATGGCTTGGTGTTACCAGACGAGACGGCTGGGTGTCATGCTACAGCAGCAGCCACTCAGACCATACCAAACACACCCAAAACTGAAGGCGATTCTGGTGCAGCCTTTCAAACAGATCATAAATGGCCAATTTGCTTTCAGTTCTTCGTGAGAACTGAAACTGAAATTAGGAACTGAATGAGAACTGAAAATAAATGCTTATAACTACACCATCAGAGGACAATTAAAGGTTTGAGCAAAAAATCGGCCCAGGGCATAGAGGCTGTGCCCACTAGTCATATATGCACACCACTGTACATTTAAATAGCAATTAGTTATTTATTGCCATTTTGAGGTTTTAAATATCTTGTTCCTACTCAAAGACAGGTGAATTTTTCCTGCTTACATTTTCTGATCATCCTGAGACCAAATCACCTGACAGCTGGTAAGTAGCAGTAGCAGGTACCGAACTTGTGCTTTTGGTAATCCTACATAGTTTGCAAGAATATTGCATTTACCAAACTGCACAAATAACCAACAAATACTTTTCTTATGGTGAAATTGTAAAAAACAACTATTTACTAACATGTTAGCCGTATCATTAGCATATAGAGCATGCTAATGTTAGTTTAACAGCTTGCTAAAGTACTGTCACCAATTGGCTAACCAAGTATCAGCTTTTTAAATAGATGTTTTGTAATTGAAGACATATTCTGAACATTTGTCATTTTGATCCCAAACTATTTGTGCATTGTATAAATGTTGAACCAAACATTTGAGGTGTATTCAGTAAGGCTAGGCAGATTGATTTAAAATATCAATAGTATCGATATCAAGGCTAGTATCAGTATTGTTCCAAAGGCCCGGTGAGACTGAAAAGTTTCTCTTTAACTTCATGTAAATGAGAGCCAGCCAATTCTTTGCTTTATTTGCTCTGTTGACTTTATTTTTCTCAAACCAATGTGATAAAAAGTTATTTTATTATTTTGTTACATTGCTGATGTTATTTTACATTGTTTCCAAACAAGAACAATCCTAAATTTAAATATTCCACTTCTGCCATTCAGTTTGTCAATAAAAATGTTTTATGATGCTCATCATCAACATCTATAAGTTGAGGTAAAATCATTTAATGGTTGTGAAATTTCAAGCAAGAAAAGTATCATATCGGTATCAGTATCAGCATCAACAATACTTGCTCTGGACACAAAAATATTCATTTTTGGATATTTGGTTTCTGTTTTTTATGGAATTTCATTTGTACAATCACTCATATGGCAGTGCAGAATGGAAGGTGCAAAAGCGTCAGTGTCCAGATAAATTATTCAACCCTGAATTTTACTACCTAGTATGTAATAAAGTTTTGTGTACATGCTTTTTTACAAGAGAAAAGCCATATATCCAACCGCAATCAGCCTTGCTATGCACCTCGACTATTTTGCACCATTAAAAATAATCATAGAAAAACACATAGACTGTGTATTAAGCAGCAGTCAAGCCTCTGTCAGCTTGTTTTCCAAGAGTAATAATATACACTGCTCCTATAAAACGCTTCTCAGTCAAGTGACCTTGGCCAGTTATCTGCATCCACATCAAACTCCTCTTTAATTGCAAATACTGCAGCACAGATTAAAAGACCAGTAAAAACGTTCTGTATACCCTCTTCTGTACTCTAAGTTCTTACAGTTAAAGGAATTAAAAACCCTTTTAACTATTTCTGATAGTCCACTTGGCGGGTTACAGCTCAATCAATTTGCTGAAACGAACTTTAGTTTAATCAGTTTCTCCCACTAAATCAAAGAGGGTTCACAAGGCCACAGTATCTGGAAGAGAAAATTGGAAAAAGGGAGGCAGGGCAGGATTGAACATTAAAGGTCATCACGTTGCGTATCAGATTTCCTATCAACTCTTTTTTCTTCTTGTCTGGTTTGGAGAAGCCAATATTGCTGGGGGATGTTTTTAAAAGAAGCAGCTCCTGGCTCCTTCCCCTCCAGACTTGGCATGAGCATCAGATGAGGTGTGCTAAGCATTAACAACCAGAGATTCATTGCACAACACAGGCGGAGCTGCACTGTTTCAACAACCTAAGGAGAAAAATCTTGAATGACAGCAAGGTCTTCTCCTCTAGGCTGTTCCTTAAGCCGGACGGGTGCTTTGCAAGAGAAATCTACGCATGTGAATTAGGGATGATCAAGCAGATCTTACCGTTCAGCCTCCAGGCGCATCTCCTCCCGCTTTTGCCTCCTCAGCTCTCGGCGCCGCTCAAAGTCCATTTCCTCCATGACTGTGCCCTGTGCAAGTGACATCATAAAACACAGATACGTTAATTAACATAGATTCTGGTGAGAAACCAGACAAGAAGTAAGGGAAGAACTTTGACCAAAGTTTGTTAATCTTAATGGCAGAACTCCACTTCAAACATGATACTTATATCTGTACAGATGTGCAGTACATAAACCAGTGCATTGATTATAACTCAAAGCACGGTATTTGTAAGTGGTTGCATTTCTGAGCACTACAACTTTAAGCTCACAAATTTTATTTGAAAACAGAAGACTAAGAGAGAGGAAAGAGAAGCCATGACCGGATGCTAACTCTATCGGTTAGAAATAACTCTAACAAAACAAAACAAGAAAAAAAAACCCAACAAGCCTCAAGTACATGACTGGCTGTGAGGCCTGAGACCACCCAGGAGCTGCTGAGCCTCCCATCATACATCTAAGATCCATGCTAAAGAGTCGCCTCCACCTACTCCACGCAGGAGCTACGAGAAAAAGGCACAAAATCATGCTGCCATGTTTAAATGGTACATATGAAGGAAATGAGTGAATATTATGTTTTTGTGGATTTTGGTGGCTCAAAAGAATTACAAACTATGTCATACCTTGAATTAGCCTCCAAACAAAGTTTTTTTCTTTCACACCATACCAGCTTCTCCCAGTGCTTTGTCTGAGTAAAGATCCGAGGAACAGCAGTGGCTTGTAGCGGTAGTCTCCCACAGCTGGCCTCAGCTGACAGAAAAGCAGAATGCCTGCTTCTTTCCCCTCCCTGTTAGTTGTCCCTCCCCACATCCCTCAGTGACCTCCTTCCTTCTATCCCTCAAGTCTTGCCCCTTCACCCTCCCTCCCTTTCTCTCTCCCTCCCCCCCATCCTGTCTCTCCTTCTCTCCCTATCTCTGCTGTTAACTTTTCCTGTGCTGTTTACTGACGTGTCAGAGCTTGGCTAAACTTTCTTTTCGCTCACGTCTCCCTCTAAATGTGGTCTCTTGCCTCTTTTTCTCCCCCCTCGTCTGCAGTCTTGCATTAGACCTCTGCGCCCGGGTATACATGCAAACAAGCGTGTGGGTGCACCATTATCCTATTTGTGTGCAAACAGATGCATGCATACTTTGGAACAAAAAGAAAAATAGATTCTGAGCGAGACCATGACTTAAAGGGAGCCCAAGGTGTCACCCTCCTCACTGTAGAGCCTTTCTCCTCCTCCGCTATGAGCCTGTACAGTAAACAAAGCCTTGCCTCTCTTCACTCCAGAAGCACTACTTCTACAAGATATTCTGAATACCACAAGAATCCACCGTCTATGTTTAGATGCACATTTTGTGTCATTTGTGCAGCATCGGGGAAGGAAATGACGCTTGCATGTGGGGCCACTCGTACAACTGTAATTAAGATGAAATGAGAGCAACAACTAAAACCGACACAGCCTCCAAACATCACCAGTCTAATCACATACTTCGTAGAACCAGCGACGCCAAGGGAGACAAACTTATTAGTAACACAAGCACGCAAGCATATAAATTTGGGGTTATTGTTGCAAATAATGCATGATTTATAAAGCGAAGAGGACTGCCCTTTCATTCAGTGCTTGCATTTGTACAAAACTACTTTAATCCCTTTAAAACGGTATCATTTACTTTTAGAAAATAATTGGTAGGTAGAGTGAATTAAAATTGGCTGGATTACTGTACAATTCTAGTTTTAAATGACTGATAAACACGAGGAAAACATGTTAAAAGTGGTATGATGAATGGAAGCAGTCTCATTATCACCACGGTGAAGACCAGCAGAAAGAGCCTTCAGAACAACCTGGAAGTGCTGTGTACATCGCTGAAGGGACCACCCACACTTTGCAAAAGCTAACAAAACCCAGAGGAGAGAGAAAGTATTCCATAAAATTAAGCAACTCAGAGTCAACATTTTGTGACATTTTCGGCTTGCCTGAGCCTGTCCACTGCGAGACTTGCTTCCCCGCTTCGCCAAATCTGCCAATTTATTCTTATTTATTTCCATCCATCTGCTAGCTGTCCCTTCTTACTGTCTGTTTTCCCCCTTCACCTCCCCCTCTCTTTCTTTCTCTGTCTGTCCCTGCCTTCTACAGTGTCTATAATGACACATTTACCAGTCAAATTACTACCTGTCGAGACTGCCAGACCCTGGCACACAACCCAGTGTCTAAGTGCCAATCTCTTGAAAGCCCATAAAAACTAAGTTGATATTATCCTCACAGCCACTGGGATTACATTCTCTCACTAAGTCTTCAGTTAAAAGCAGCAAAACAATGTAACCCTATTGTCCAAATAAGGCACAAAGAAATTCAAGCAAAAGTCTGGGGGTTTGGCTACGGAGTAAGTATGGGCCAGCACAGCAGGATCTATTTTTGTCTCCGGTAAAATGTTCCTAATATTTGCTTATAATTCTGTGAGAAGAGAGGACTGTAGTTCTTTGGCCAGATTTGTTACCCTCATACTCAGGGCAACCATCCCCTCGTAACCTGAACACAAACACATTAATCTCCACGTTATGGTTATGAAGCTATGCGAGGAATGTTCCTATTTAACCTCTGATTTTAGTAGAAAGGACATGAAAGAGCCCTCGGACCTAATAAGCTGGAGTTTGAGTCTCCAAAGATTCCTTTTGTGGATCTCTGTGTGTCCAGCCACTGTTTTTGTTACTGGAGTAAAACGGAATTACAGCAAAGGCGAAGAAGTAAAACTAACATACTGGCAATATGCTTGAACATGAAAGTGGAACAGAAATTCAAATTTCTGAAAATACATTCATTGTCATTAAAGAGACATGGTTTAGAAAATATTTATATTTTTTGCTCTTACAAACATTCTCAATTTGATAAGGAAAATATGTATATCTAAAGAAGTGGTGCCAGTGGTGACTTTGATAAAGTCAGACTGTACTAATTTGGTTCTCATCATAAAACAATATTTTGATATTCTAGTTGATTCTGTGGGGATTTGATCTGAAATCAGTGATTCTGATATTGTTTCTTTCAATGACAATGGCTAAATTGAAACATTGCAGAATTTGTTATCAACATCAAATCTGTAATAACAACAGGTTTGATTTACGCCAGTGGTTTCCATACTCCTGTCTGCAGGGCCTTGTTTTTTATTAACAACGCTAATGTTAAGCCCCGGATCCCACTACCACATGCACCCTGAATGAACAAAAAAGTGTGCCACAAAAGTCTTTGCTTCATAGTACTACAGTAGTTTGTAGTAGTTTATTTGTGTCCTAAGTAGATTGTCCCTGTTTAGCAGAGGCTTGATTACAGCTGTTTTTATCGGCTCAGGGAAGATGCCCTAAATTAAAGACATCTTCACAATTGGTAACAGATCTGTAAATCAGACATATAAATACTGTACAACTAAATATTTACCTATTTGTCGACATGGTATTGAACAGATTTTTTTTCCTTTGTTTTGCGTACTTTCCTTTTCATAATAGCATCAAACATTCACACACAAACCACAGTAACCACAGCCTGCAGTTAACATTTCTCTACATACGCCATAAAAGGAGAAAAAGGTGCATTTTAATCCGAGGAGAGGAGTGATTTTTCTAAGTATGCAGGTGTCCAGGTGAGGAAAGGTATTCCAACAATGTAAACGGAACACTGGTGCAAAGTCAGGCCCTTCCAGCCTTTATGTTGACGGATAAAAATATCTTACCACCTGCTATAGTTCTCATTGAGCTCATTTAGTCTTTTACCAGCCACTTTCCAATTGTTTGGCTTTTTTCTTAGTTGTTTTTTTCGCATCTATCTCAGGAGATCAGAAAATATGAAATGTAAACTCATAAAATATGGTATCACTACCTAATTAGAGTATAAAATCAGTCAAATATAATCCAACAAATAGGTTGTGTTGTACATCAAGGAATGTGGAGGACTTGACATCTTAACTGTGCAGAATTCAACGTGTTTTAACTAAAGCTGCCTTTTCTGGCTCCTTGAAAAAATGCTTGTATTCTCATGTCAGCAAGTTTGAGACTAACTGTGACACAAGTGCTGCTTCTCTCCAAGTAAGTCATAGGTTTGATACCCAACAGGAATGCCAAAATCTTGAAATATTCTTTTCTTTGGAAACTTAAATGTTCAGTCCATCTCAGTGAAATGCATTATGCATAGGCCTTACCAGCAGTGTAAAAAGTAAGCAGAACTGTTCCTTCACTCGAAATCAAAGTAAAAAACAAAAACAAAGGCTTGATCGTGATCTCCTTTTCCATGGTTTTGGTGGTGAATGCTAATCTGACTTTGCCACTATAAGAAGTAAACTTTATATTTTTATACTTTATCATAGGGAATTACTGACTCCAAGCTAAATAGTTATTGTTTGTCATTTTAATAATCAAACCACAAGGAACTTAATTTATTTTTCAATGGCAAGATATGAACTTATAGGCCTAAAATATGAGTAAAAATGAGTATAAACTGGGATAGATTTCAATTGATTCCCTTTGTTAATGATGCTTGGAATTTTTTTTACTCTGAATTTTTGAATGTGATTAACAAACACGCACCCTTAAAGACTATCAGGGTTAAAGGGAGACACTTACCATGGATTAATTCTCACCTCATTAATCTTTTTAAGGACAGGGATAAAGCCTGGCACAGATATCGTTTATCTAATGATCCAGGGGATTGGGAAATCTATAGACAACTTAGAAATTTTTGTAAAACTGAAACAAGGAATGCAAAAAGTAGTTACTATAGAAACAGTTTATCTCAGGAATTTAATAATCCTCGCCATTTTTGGAATAAACTTAATAATATTTTGAACAAAAGGAATGCAAGCTCCATAAATCAGGTTCATATTAATAATGAAACAATTTCAGACCCATCACTCATTGCTAATGCCTTCAATAGACATTTTATCTCTATTGGTAGTTCCCAGCACTCTAAGACCTTTGATGCATCATGTTTTTCTGATCAGCTTATTCACCCTAGTTCCTTCTCCTTTAAGAAAATTTTGCCTAGTGATGTTTTTCATGCGATTCATGCTTTAAAAGGTAATAGTGCTGGTCCTGATGGTCTGGAAACTAAATTCTTAAAACTTGCTTCCCATGTCCTTATGTATCCCCTTGCTGATTTGTTTAATTTATCCATTTTTACCCATT
>JAVQJG010123688.1:0-11000 GCA_036024015.1 Craterocephalus amniculus | reverse complement strand
TCTGTCTCCCCTCTCCTCCCTCCCTCTTCTTTCGTTCTTTCTCTCTCACTTCTCTCTCTCTCTGTCCCCTCCGGTCGAGTCCAGCAATAAGATTTTGATTTAATAAAGTTCATTTCCTCAAGAGGGACTTTATACAAGCAGAATAAATCCCTACTTGATAGAGTAAATTTGCCCGGCAACAAACAGCAGCCAGACAATCATTCTGCTTGCAACAATGCTTGACAAGACAGGTTAAAAAAAAGAAAAAAAGAAAAGTGAAGCTATTTGATGTTCAGAGCCAGGAGGAAAAGCATGGTTTTATTCTGTTTGCTGTGAGTTTCAAATAGCTTGTTTGTATTTATTTTAGGCAATCAGGGCAAGTCTAATTGACTAATTGACAGCAGGTGTTACTAATCTCTCCCCTACCTTTGGATTTGCTGGTCAGAAAGCTTTTACAAAAGGTAGGTGTGGGAGAGAAAGGGGGGAATGGCACTCAGTTCTTCTTACAGAATCAAGTTTATATGACTCACTCACCTAAGTAAATCAGGTTTTGGAGTCATTTGAGTTTCTGAGCCAGGTGCTGAGAGAGTACGTAGACATGTATTTGTGCGTATGCTATACTAAATGACTAATTAAAACAAAAATTTAAGAAAAAAAATTAATAATCAACAGATCTCAAAGGGAAACATGTATTATTCTGTCCCCCTTATATGCTTATTTAAATGTAACACTTCATAGTCTCGCTCCTTACACATACAGTAAGTGGCCTGGGATCCGTTTCAAGAAGCGGGTTTTGTGGAAACACTGTATGTTGTTAAGTTAAGATATCGTTGGCGCAGAAATATCTGTCCACGTTTAGACAACTTTCCTTTTTGTCCTGACGTTTTATTTGAGCGTTATCGTTTTTCGTTACAGTCACTCCAATACATCCACAACCTCATCCGTCCTCACATCACTCACATCACCCACCGTGGCCATGCACTCACATCAGAACAGGTTCTTTGTGTTGCCTTACGTTACTTTGCCAACGGGAGCTTTTTGTACTATATTGGTGAAGCAGAGCCTATCAGCAAGGCCACTGTTTGCAGAGATATAAGGCAGGTGTGCCTTGCTCTAAAGTGTGTGCTCACAGTGTTTGTTGTATTTCGCGGGCACAAGGCTGTGAGAGCCATCAAAGAGGAGTTCCAACGGATTCCGGATAAATAATCAAATCAAATTAATTAGAAGATGCTCTTATTGAAAGTATGTTGCTGTGAGACCCCTGGAATAAAATAGTATAATGTCTTTTTTAGGTTTCCCTAAAGTCATTGGCTGTGTTGATGGACCACACATTTCTATCACGGCTCCTTCAGCGAAAGAAGGACATTATGTGAATAGGATATCTTTCCACAGCATCAGTGTACAAGTAGGCTTAAACCAATCTGTGTCATTTCCTGTACCATCAACATAGTCTGTGATGCAGACCACATAATTACAAATGTTGAAGCAAAGTGGCCTGGATCAGTACATATGCTGAGCGACAGACTGGAGCATAAGTGACCTCTGCTGGTTTTTTCACATCTTTTCCTAGTTTGTCTATGAATAATCTCAGTAATGAAGGAATGTGACTTTACTTGCAGGAGAGATTGACAGCTTCCTGCTGGGTGACAGAGGTTACCCCTGTTACTCCGTAACCAGACCCTAGGCCAGGACTCCAGCAGCATTTTGACATGGCACACTGCAGGAAGAGAGCCAGGGTAGAGATGACGATAGATCTGTTGAAAGCCTGTTTCCAGTTCCTACGTCATCTCAGAGTAACCCCTGAGAGAGCCTGCAACATTATTGTGGTATGTGTTGAGGCGAGGACACCAGAGGGATAGCCAGCTGTGCTGTGCTGCAAGCCAAACCAGACGGGAACCACCCCTGAATCAGGTGTCAGCCAGGGGCCCATTTGAGCCAGAAGTATGTATGCTGTAACAATAATTGTTTCTCCCTCCTTTTTCTGGTGCAAAACCAAACTGGAAACTTGAGTTTGTCCATTCTGGACAGTTTTCAAACTTAGTTTTTCATTTTAGGAGTTTTTACTTTTCTTTTAGTCTTTTTGATTTTTTTTTTATGTTATGTATTTTTAGAAAAGTTTGTTTTTAATGAGTTTTTAATAAACATTATTTCTGTTTAGTCATTACAGCACTGTGCTTATCACATCGGATACTCTAATGATGGAATGCAGTGTTGTCATAATGGGGACGGTTTTTACCCTTTAACAGTAAAAGGAAAATGTTGCTTTCCACGTGCTCTGTTAAATGTCATGATTGCACATTTTATTTTCCATCACTCCCATATTTTAACCACACCAGCAGGTTACTAACCTCACCTCTCTAAAAGCACAACAAGCATGATGCTTGGGCAGGCGGCAACAGTTCTTTGTTTATGAAATATTCTGTATTTCTGCTTTTGGAAAATATGGTCGTGTGAAATATTTTAGTGTTTTATTTTTGCCAGAATTGAATGATACCATTAGCTTTCTCATAAACCACAAATTTGGCTCCCCTAGTGAAGCTGGCTGTTTTGGCTCCATAATTTTAGCCCAATTTAACCATGTTAAAAAGGGTTTATGTGATGGTATGCAGTTTTTTATTTAGTGTTTACATTAAAGCTTAATTTTAAAACTGATTTGATCACATATTAATGATGGCTAATGAGACTTGTTCCTACCAAAACCCAGCACACTACTTCACTGTCTTCCAAGCCTCTTACCCCTTTTGTCTTCCATATATTGGTATGACCCAGTCTTTCCTTGCATGTAATAGGTTACATGATGTAGCTATCCAAATAAAGTCTGACCTCCGCCTTTATGAATTGTCAGCAGATCAGGGACGTCTGAATGTCGACTCAGATCTATGGTGCTTTGTTTCAGCCATTGATGGCCTTAAAGCACTTTATAGATAAATAGATGATAACTTTCCCAAAACATACTGGAACATGTCACCAAGTTATTAAGGAAAATATTGGAAATGTTTTCTGTTCTCAGACTCAAAATAATGCTATTCTACCTTTAACCCACCACATCTAATGCATAAAAAAGTAGTAGTGAGGAAATAAGAGGAAAAGCTGAATGAAAGAAACTAAGGACGTGAAAACAGCCGTCGCAACATTTGGTAACTTAGAACATGAGAATAAATAGCAATATGCAGTTGAAGATTTGGTACCCACTGAAATGTGGCATAAAGAGCTTACTAGAATGTGTTTTGTCAGAGATCACATCAGCTTTAGCAAAACATCAGGACTAGATGCCTCGAGATGAAAATAAGCTTTTGATTTCCTCCAGTTATTCATTTGGATTCATACTCTGTCATCATTCCACAACAGAACTGGATAAGGATCCATTAACAACACACATAATGACTACTGATTATCTCTCCAACATGTTTCACAAATGACCTCGGCGTCTGATTTTATGAGCTCCATCTTGGGTGATAATGGTAATCCCCAAAGTTTTGATCCTGGCTCTTTTCATAGCATGAAGTCACGGTCTGATTCACCTTCATATCAAGCAGACTGACGAGGGGAATATTGGAAGGATGAGAAAAACAGAGTGTGAGGTGAAACAGTACTGAAGAGAGAAGACAATGGAGGGAAGGCAAAGGAAGGGATGATTTGGGGAGATGTGTTGAGATTCAAAAGGAGCGGGATCATGGAAATAGAGGGCAAGCACAAAGAGAGAGTTCATTGCTTTTATCAACAAGACATGGTTTCTCTTTATTTCACTCACCTTCATTCTCCTTTTTCTTTTACTCCATTCTATCATGGATTCTAATCAAATTCCACCATTTTTAACTACATCTTCCCATCATCCCCTTTTGCTGCATTCAGTTTGAGCTTACCTTTTATGTCACTCCTCATGTACTCATGTCTTTTCCTTTGTAATCCTTTTTTCCTCTTCTCTTTATTTCCTCCTCCTGTTTCTGTCTCACTTTTGAGACACGCAGAATAATTGTTGTCTCGAGTTCTCCTTTGTTGCAGTCAGCAGAAAAGAAAAAAATCAACCTCACACGGAGATGTTCTGGAAAACCCACTTGCACCTCCGTCAAGGTAAATGTGTAGCATTCAGACCAATTGCATGCCTCTCGTCTCACATCAGTGGCCGTACAAAATCATTGACTGGTTCACCTTAGGTGTAAGAGGGTCATTTATTACATACCGTGGGTTTAGTTCATTCCCCTTACCATTAATTTATCCATCCATCTGTTAATCACCACCAAAGGGATAAATGAGTCTGAAGAGACTCATTTTAGTCATGCCCCTCTTTTACCCATTCGGTTTGTTTTGCCTTCAAACTAGCCTTTTCTGTTTAATCTCCAGTATCTCTTCTTTGTTATAGTTTCACTCATTTTACATACATTTTTTTTCTTTTCCTTTTCAAGAAAAAACAATGAAGACTTTATTTTAAAACATGCATTTACTTCTTTATGGTGTTTTTTCCCCCCAGATGCTATTCTCTCGTGCAAATATTGAATCTGTTGTTTCTCCGATTGGTTTTAGAAAAACAAAAGCTATATGGGTGTATGTTACATGTAAGCCTGATGTCATCTCTGGCTACTCTGTCATTTTTATGGATGCCTACTTATAAATAATAATAATGAAATGAAATGAATGAATATGTAATGAAACGGCCTGTTCAAACTCATGCAGTTTGGGAGAAGATGCTGGATATATATAACTCAATGCTACAATATGCACATTAACCAAGGATATACTATTCCGATGGGTATGCCAGACCATCAGGACACATGCTTTCCCTTTGTTCTTGTCACTTCCTGAGCTTTATTATGATAATTATAGTTTCTTAAAGACTGTACTTTAAGTTTGGAAATCTAGTACAAAACAGGGCTTACTTAATCTTATTACTATGGATGCACAGCCACTGTCTCTGGTGGAAAAGAAAGGCTTTAGGGCCTTAGTCCAACTCTTGGATCTCATATATACAATCCCAGGAATTAAAGCTCTGAAACTGTTGTTGGAGAATAAATACAGGGTTGACAAAGACCAGAGGCCTCTCCTATGAAACGTGATTGACACCCCAGATTTTTTGCTGTTCTGTAGGTTGTTTTACCCAGACCTTCAGGATCTGGATAAGGTATCCTACGAAGCTTGTTATCAGCTTGGTAACACAACCCGGGGTTTCCCTGTCTTGATCAAGACCCTGCACGCTCACTTAAAAAGGGGAGGAGTCCACAGCGTTACACCAACGTGAGCGTTGTACTTCACAATGGAGAACAATTATTCTCCAAAAACATAAACAGATGAAACACGTCATCCGGATCAAGAGCAACACAGATGCCGCAGCAAAAGTCATAAAGCAATGCTGGCAGAAAATCGCAGACTCCATTAATGCGTTAATCTGAGTAACCATCACTGGAGAAGATAAAGTGACAGCCCCCTGATGACTTTATTAGGGACCGACGTTGGCTGCGTAATTTTATTACCTTCATGTTCTTGAAAGTTCTTTAAAAGGATCAGATCCTCGTGAAAGCGCTTTTTATGCAGTTATGTGTTATAACTATTATAAGCCTCCATTTCAGATACAACCCCAGTGGCACTAAGCAGTTATGGGAACAAGTCAAGAACAAGTAAAAAAATATTGTTCAAAGCAGTCAGTGATAAGGTTTTATTAGCTTCTTGATCACTGGAGTTTGAATTAAGCAGAATTTACTTGATATTGTTTGCAGTCTACAGGAATAAGAGTGTCTCTCAAAAAACGAGGGTCAGCCCTTTCTCTCAGACTTATATTCCTGCAGAGGAGCTGGCATTATCCAGCAATGAGTGTCGCCTCCTGATGGAGGGAGTTAAGGGATGCGTGGCATGGATGCACTCATGGGTCATTTGTCGAAGGTATTGTGACAGCACCATCAGTTCTATTGCCTTTTTAGTTGATTGTTTTTTTTTTGCAGGTGCCATCTAGTGTTAATTGGGGCATGAGCTACACCTGGGCCCGATGTGCTATGCCCCTATTTAAGCACTTCACCTGCCTGCCGATGGGGTCTCTTTCAGGCTTGGGCTGGGAATCACCAGGGCTTTGCAGGATGTCGTTTGTTTCTGTTCAGGTTCAGGTTGTGGTTTTGTTTAGTTTGTTTTTATTGCTAATTAATAAATTTGTATCTTTACATTACTGACACACACATTTTGGTTTCTATTAATAAATAAATTATGTATTTTACAGTACCACCTCGTGCCTGCCTCCGGTCATTGTTGCAGCCACTGAGCCAGGGCTGTAACAATATGTTATTAGTAAAACCGAATTAAAGTACTATATTCATTTTTATTACTATAGATATGAAGAAACGCAATTATACATAATTCACTAGAAATGAGAAACCTGACATGCATTTCTCTATAGTTGATCGTGAGACTAATGGCACGTTCAGACCAAAAGTGGTGGGATGCTCTGGCCGCTCAAAGTTGGACGATGGACGCGTGTAAATCAGAAGCTTGACACCCTGGATCAAAAACTGTCTTGACGCTACAAACGCTCTCGACACGCATCAGCAGGACCCGGATGTTGTCCTTTTTTTTGTCTCTCTACAATGGCGAATGTTATGCTTGGCTTTATTTATTTGCTCCATATGGTCCTTTTTGTTCCTGTCACGGTCCTAAACAACAGGGTGGGCTCAAACAGCCACGAATAGTTTATCCTTCCATTTGTCCTCCATTTCCGTCTTTTGTTAAGTGATGAGAACAGCTTCCCCCCGCAACTTCGTAGCATATCTACTAAAGCTAAAGCTAAGTCGCTCTGATTGGTTGATGCTCCACGTCTGAAAGTTCTGATTTTCCAACTCGAGCGTCGGACGCTCTTGACACGCGTCGAGTGTGGCCGACACTCAAACGCTTTAAATGCGCATCCCGACGATCAAAATACGCTGCTCGACTGCTTGCAGCACCTTGACACGCGTTTACATAGACTTTACATACAAACTTGACGCTCCCGACGCTCTCTCCACTTTTGGTCTGAACGCACTATAATAGTAAAGCTGCTGCCACCACCTACCCAGGCGCTGACCTCCGTACAGAGGTGAACACATGAAACCAGTCTGTCATAATTTAACTGTCGTTCGTGACAAGACAATTATAACGTGCTTTCACACTCCATATTGGTCAAACATCTTTGCATGTGCATTTTAAAGTGTTTGAGAAGGCAGACAGCAACGCAGAAGGAGCATGAAGGAATGTACAGCCTTCAGGTGGAGTTCATTAATGAAGAAACACTGTCTTTGGGCTACGAAAGGTCATCACTGGTACAATTTAATATTCTAATGTTAAGCCCTTAATTTGTCTGTCTTTACACAGATTCCAGTGTAACTTTGTCGATTCATGGTGGTGGACTGCTCATTGCAATAAGTGTGCTCAAATGCTTTTGATTCTAAAATGTATCAATGTTCATGCTATTTGGCAGAAAGAAGGAACCCTCCCTGATCCTTCGGCCTCCATCTCAGCTGGGACTACACATTTCAAAGATGTAAGAATGAAATGAAGACAGTCAACGTGACATTGGTATGAGTTCTAAAAGTGAACCAGGAAAAATGTCTGAAGCGGCTGCATGATATCTTTTTCAGGTTGGAAGGGACTTGGAACGGGCTGTGCAAGAGGAAGCCGGAGCTTGATATTGAATATTAAAAAATTTGAATAAAAATTGCAAAGCTGGAGCTGGAGAAACTTGAACATGAGGAAAAAGGTAATCCAGATGTGTATTTATATCTTATATATTTCAAAGACTTCTCAGACTTGGACACATTTGAAATTAAAATACATGAAGTGCCTGAATAAGATAAAAATTTGTGCTCCATTTTTAGGAACGTGAGAAGAACTGAGGTTTAATTTCTCATAGAAACAGCCAATTGAAGAAAACAATTCCTGCAGGATAGTCAAGGGTGACAGGGTTCACCACATCAAGGGGAAGAGGTTCAGCAGGAGGGCTCCTCTCCTTCCGCAGGGCAGCTATGTTGTTGGGGCACAATACAAAGTTATAATGTTGCATGCCCAGCTGAGGCCACCCTGAGCCCTCTGAGGCAGTGGATCCGTGCATATAGGATACCAAATGTCATCTCTCTACTGACCCTTGTTTTTGTAAGAGTCACATTAAATCTTGTTGGTGGCCCTGCACCAGGGTGGGGATAGGGAGTCATTAAAAAGGGCTGGCATGCATAGCCACTGTCACCTACTAAAACTCTGTTGAACCGGCCTAAAGATGAGAAAAGAAAAGGTGGTTAAGTGCCAAAAATGCATTCTGAGCAAGATATAAATACAAATGCACAGTTCTCATCCCTGTTCTAGTTTATGAGAGAGGGCAGACTCCCTGAAGATCCAGGAGTCATGCACTGATTCTGGCCACTTTGCTACAAGGTTGGTGACCATCATTTGATGGTTGCATGTCATCTGGCATTTTATGTTAATATCATTACAGTGAAAATAGAGCTAACAATGTTATATGTGAGCATCGCACATTTCTGTATTCTATGAACTAGCTTCTTCAGTCTCATAGTCTGGATTATGGTTGGCAACTCCTGGTGAAAGAGGGGCATCCTGGCTATTGAAAGCAATGCTGGTTAGATAGATGTTTGAATTAGGTGGTGGGTGCCGACAAATACTGGTATACTACTGGACACATTGGATGCATATGTTTCAAGCAGGACTGTCAATGCAATTACAGATGTCCATTCATCTCATGCTAAAATGATAATGATCTCACATTTATTTTTCTGTTGCTTTAATGTTTAAAGGACAAAAGGCTCCCTTAGACAGAGAACTCATATTATTGGCTCGTCAACATATCCTCATCTTTATGGAGTGGCTCTACAGCACCTCTCCACAAAACCATCTGTAGTCTCATATGAGAGGATTTTTTTTTCAAAGGCTATGGTGAAAAGCTGCTTGAAGACAAACAGTCTGAAAAACTTTGTCCTTGAATAAAAACGGTAAAGAAAATAAGAAATGTAAGTGCAGAATTATTTGATATTTACCATATTTTCTCTGCAGTACAAGGAAGTTATTCAGGATCATTCCTACAAAAGTACTTATACAGTGTTGAATTTTAACTTTTCAAATAATGCATTACATTACAATCCTGTGCGCTTGATGAACAGTATATGATCCAAATCCAGGTTTGTTTTACATAACTCCAACTGAGTCCTCCTGAGGACTCCTAAACATTTTCAGGTTTAGGAGCTAGTTTTAGTGCTAAAATGCTTTGTGAAATACTCTTAGGCAAACTCCTAAAGTTAAGACTGAGATGCCCACTTTTTCTAGGAGTTAGGCTACTCCTAAATCAGCCTGTTAGGAGCTACTTTTAGCCCTAAGATTCTTTGTGAATAAGGGCCCTGGATTCAACTAAATTCTCATCAGTCGGTCTGGTTTATGTTTAGCATCATTATGCACCCAAATTAGATTTGCTAAATACCCAGAGACACTGAAGGTCCAGGTCCTCACATCTCAAAGGATTTTTATTCCCTAATGGCACTGGCATTTTCCAAGATGACAATGGGGAGATTTATCAAGTTCAAATAGTTGCGTCGGCTTATGGATGTTAATGTTAAATTTAGGTGTGACACAGCACAACTTAGAATTGTAGCAATTAAGCTCAATCCAGATTCTGTCATGGGATGGACTTGTGGGGATCAGAGGCCATTAGATGTATCAACTTGTATTTTACTGTGGACATGAACTGCTGAAAAACCAGAGATCCAGAAAGTGACAAAATCTTGACAATTGACCCAAAGACACACAATGAACTGGCACAGGACAAAGGAATGTGAAGAGTTTAAATACTGAGGAAAATGATTACAAATTAGAAGCAGGTGTGACAAATTGACCTGGAAGCAGAAACTAAAGAAAACAGGTGAATAAGGGAAAAAAAAACAAAATAAAACAGGAAAGACAGAACTCAAAATAACAAGACTAGATTAACCGAGCTAAAAACCCTAAGACCATGAGATTTAGATCAATAAAGATTTCTGTTCTGTCTTTTTAGTGCAATCGAATCTCAAACTGCTTTCCAAGTGTCTTTATTCTAGTAGTTAAGCTGGTAAAATAGCAGAAAATCCTCCAAAGTTACTTTTGTGATAAAACAATAATTATCCAGTATCACTTTCCATCCAATATCTTTTCCCCACTAAAATAAAGTGATCAGATTATATTAAAACATTTCTTATTTGATCACAAACATCTATTAAACAAAAGCTGGCACATTCCTGCTCGGTTGTGATTGAACATTTAGAAAAAAAGACAAAATACTGCAAAAATGTGATATTATTGCTGTGAATTCACTGATGATTCTGACCAGCCACAGCCAGTTTTGAGAAGCAAGGAAATCAGGAAGCAATCAAAGTCAGACTTTTAATCACCAATAAATGAGTCATGATCCCGTCCCTGTGGCAAGGCGGTCTCATCTCATCTCAATCATGATTATCTGACTGAGACATAGGGCCATTCACAAGCTGCAGCAATCGTTGTCAGAATATGAATGAAAACCGTGGAGACAATTGCCTTAGTCAGCTGGAGCGCCAGGACTCATGGAGGCTGTGTGATGGTGTACTATGTGACTTTATCCAAGTGATAGCAATCCGCTGTAAATGACTTATGGGGGAACATTCTGCCCAAAGGTGATTACAATGTTTATGATTTAAGCTGGAGGCAGTGTGCAGGGAAAGTACCAACACTGCTGACAGTGTTAAAAAGAAAAGTTTAATTCATGATCCTTTTCATTTAGATGACAAACAATTTGTTTGTTTATCATCTTTGAGGTATTCTGTATGTTGATAATTGTTCCATTAAATGCTAAAAATGTCATCCACTTTTTAAAAAAATAATCAGTTTTTTTATTTTTTCCTTTTTCCCCCCCAGATTTGAATTCTCAAAGACAATCTACTAACTTGTTACGGCCCTTGGCCTGGTGCCCTATTAAGGACATGCAGAGCAGGCTGTGCCATCCCGTGCTGGTGATTGGCTGTCCCTGGATCAGACTGGAGAGCTGGATCCGATTGGCCGCCCGT
>JAVQJG010123687.1:0-26645 GCA_036024015.1 Craterocephalus amniculus | reverse complement strand
TTAACGGATATAATGACGCTGAGTATGTGTGGTTGGATCATCAGTCCATATTTTTTCTCCTTCTTATCTTTCTTTAACCTGGTAACATTTCCAAACAAAGTCCAACAAAAGTGTTTAAGAAGGGAGATCATTTTTTGACTATTTGAAAAAATAGTTTAAAAAAAGAAAGAAGGGAATAGAAAAAATTAAGGAGAAAAATGTGTTTGATTTTAACCTGTTGATTTATCTATCTATACTGCTTCCATCTTACAATCATTCAGTATGTTTCTCCAAGGAATCTTTCCATCAAACCCTTTAAACGTGGTGAGAAGACTCTTTATTACTGCAGGGGCCACATTAACATGAAATCTTGGGACCTTGGAATCATGTATCAGAAATCATGCAATGTGCAAATACTAGGCTTCTGATCAATTTTTGGAGGTTTGGTAAGTAGAGTCTTACATGTAACATGCTTCTAAAACTGATACTTTTGAAAAAATGGACTAAAAATGAAGTATACCCACTTCTCTAGGGACCACTACACCACTGACCTTAGCTGTGTGAGATCCAGAAATGTTGCCACCTTCATTGGCCCAACCTCAATAAAGATGGACTGAGATGAGGTAAAAAGTGTCTTGCAGTCTGACCGTTGAAGACATAAAGTTGATCTAGGCAGTCATGGAAGAAAATCCCTTAAGGGAAGTAGAGCTGTTTTCTTTAATTTGCACAAAGTTCAGAAACCAGTATGAGGGATGGTATAGGGCTCAGTGCACAACCTGCACACCAGTAGAGCCAACATATTCAAACATAATATTTAAAACAAATATACAAAAACCTTTTATAGTTACCTTTAAATATGCAGTGTACCTCCCCCCCACCCACCCACCCGCACACACACACACACACTCAGATACAAACAGTTTAGGAGCATCTTTAAATGCTGTAGTTGTTCAACAGTGGTTGACTCGTGTAACAAAATTCAGCTGAGATTTGATACTGTTTATGGATCTACAACTCTTCAGAGCTGTACTGGCTTTAGGTTGTAAGGCAGAAAGATAAATACATTACAGTCATGAATAATAGCTATTCTGGTGGATCTTACAGAACTAGCAGAGTGATAGCAGACATAATCCAGTAAATATGCAAGGGCCATGCCATTTAGGAATTTACTTAACTCAGATGTCATTTAGCCATTGTCTTTGTTTTATTCATGTATCTAAAAAGGTTTTTGTTTTTAAAAAAAAGGATTTGTAAACCAATGTATTCTGCTTTTATCACAATTTTAACAATACAGTCAAATTAACTCTAAAAAAACGGAGGAGATAAATTTTGGAAATGGACATTTTTTAGACTAAAACCCAGAAGCTATCTTTAACATGTCTTCATGTACCAGACTATGGAGAGAATTTAGTGGTTCAGCAGTTTCTGAAAGAGGAAGGCCACATCTGCATGTGTATGTTTGCTTGACTGTAAAATTATTCATACACTTCCATTAAAGAAGGGGGGAAATCAGCTGTCACTAAAACGAGCGGAAACTGAAAAAAGTAATAATAATTTTTTTTTAAATTGCAAAATTATGACATTGTTTTTGAATTGTGGTTCAATAGAAATAGTTTTTAAAAACAAGCAAAAAATATGAAAAATTACAGTATGTCAAGTTATGTCACTGACAAGCTAATATTTAGGTGAACTATCCTTTGAGGCAATCACTGCAATCAGGTCTCTGTAAATCTCCATCACACTTCTACACCAGTGGTAGTCTGGCTCATCAGCAAAGCTGTCATTGCTCCTGTACCTTTTGCTTGTTTTTTCATTTATTTTTTCATCTCAGTTAAATTAAAAAAACATTGTCTAATTTCAACAAATTCTATTTTTGCAATTTTATATTTATTACATTTTTCTAGTCTCCAGTTATTTAAATTAGCTACTATTAAGAGTTTTGCGTTTTCTCAAGGAAGTGTATGAATCATTTTGCGGTCAAGTGTATTTTGTCCTCCTCCATATGCGCCCTGTATCTACGTTCATTAATAAAAACAAACAAACACACAAACAAACAAAAAAAACCTTGGAAAATCATGAGAGGGACCTTTTCAAGTATGTTCTGTGGTTTTCAGATTTGTTGAGAAAATCAAAAAAATGCTTGCAGTGTTTTTATCCCTGCAGGATTTCCATGTATGGCCGGGCGCGGTCATGTGATCCAGAGGAGCGGTCATATGATGTGTGGTTGACAGAGCTGCGGTGGAGGAAGTTACTGGCACAAGGAGTTCTACTTGCTTGTTAAGCTGTGCAGGAATTTGAGGCTGATTAGCCTGCACAGTAAGATTCAGACATGTCTACTGGCGCCTTTCTGCTGAGTTTGCTGACCGTGTTTCAGCTGGGCTCGCGCGCTCAGTACGCTCCGGATCAGGTGACTTTCCTGCCAGGGGCGACGTTCAAACCGAACTATCGACAGTGGTCGGGATACCTCCAGGCAGGGCCGGGGAAATTTTTCCATTACTGGTAAGAAGTAACTGGTGCTGACTGTTGATGAGTTTGGCTGCATCTCAGTTTTGGGGGGAGACAGCAAAATGTTACTTGTCCACAGCAGTCTCCCCTTGTTACGCAACAACATGGTCTGGCGACACTTCCACATAGGAAGCACTTAGTAGCGATTTTTTTCTTTATATTGCTTGGTGGATACTGTTGGTTTAAAGACAATTGGCGACTAAATGCAGATGAAATATATGAAGTTCTCCTTGGACAAGGACGGTGTGTAAAACCTATGAGAGCGTTTCTCAGGATCTCATAATTGATTGTGTGATTGCATTTGGTCAATGAAGCACAGTGACACAGTTGTTAGAGATCTTTGACTCCTGGAGGACCATGGATAATTTGAAAAAATACTTAAGTTTTTTTGTAAAATGTGTCGCAGGATAAAGATTTTTTTTAGTAAATGACTGATCCCAGGTCATCTTCAGGTTTGTGACTTCTCAGAGGAACCCAGCCAAAGACCCGCTGGTGCTCTGGTTGAATGGAGGTCCAGGCTGCAGCTCTCTGGATGGATTCTTGTCTGAGAATGGACCATTTCATGTGAGCAAAATCCCTCTGTGTGTTTTTGCACCTGTGCGCTGATATGGAGGGACTTGCTGTTTCAATTTGTGGTGTTGACCTTACTTTTCAGGTAAACAATGATGGGTCCACACTGTACGAGAACAAATTCAGCTGGAACAAGATTGCCAATGTTCTTTATCTTGAGTCTCCTGCTGGAGTGGGATATTCCTACTCTGATAGCCACTCTTATGCAACTGATGATAACCAGGTAAGTTTAGTCCTTTGTATTAAAATGATACAATTTGCTAAATAAAAACAGTTTAGAACCAACTTTGTAAGAAACATATGTTCTTGTCATAGGTGGCTGATGATAATTACAACGCTCTACTAAGTTTCTTTGCCAAGTTCCCAAACTACACTCAGAATGAGTTTTTCATCTTCGGAGAGAGTTATGGTGGGATTTATGCACCCACACTCAGCCTGCGTGTGGCCTCAGGACATGCCAAAATCAACTTTAAGGTAAAGTGTTTTATGCCAATACTTGAATACAGCCCCACGTCTACATTATTAGGATGGTATTGGTGCATGCATCTTTAAAACAACTTTACAGTTATTCTTTGCATGTTCACACCTTTGTAGGGCTTTGCAGTGGGAAATGGCCTCAGCAGCTTCGCTCTCAATGACCAGTCTTTGATCTACTTTGGATATTATCATGGCCTCTTTGGAGAAGAGTAAGAATCAGCTTTATTGCTGAAATGTGTACAAATATATGTATATGAACACGAGCAGTTTGTTCATCTGTTGATGTTATACATACTTACCTTATATAGTGTTTTTTTTTTTTAGAAAAAAAAACATCCTCATGTTATTAAAATATCTTCACTGTAGGTGTTTTACAGCTTTGTTTGTGTTCAGTGTTTTCAGTGCATTACTTTTCATAAAGTAGCTGACAGCAGTTAAAGTTTCACTATATTGCTTTATAAGTTGCACATTGCTGATGCAGACATTTTAGGTTGTTTTATGTGCAGATTGTGGCGTGATCTGAACATGAATTGCTGTAATGAGGGAACCTGTAACTTTCACAACTCCAGTTCCGAGAGCTGTCAGACACAGGTGTGTACCGACCAATCAATAAGCTGCTTCGACATTGTGGCTCTACTGGAATGACTCATTAAAATGTCGCTTCCTTTTCTCTATTTCAGGTAAATGTGGCCTTTAACATTGTGTATGAAAGTGGGCTTAATGAATATGCTCTATACTTGGATTGTGAAGGCCGCAGAGCATCCAGTAAAGGATATGAGAGGGCCATGAGTCATCTGTTCACCAAGTACAGGAAAGACCTGCATGCCTACAAGGTGATTTGAACATTTTCTGCATTTGTTTTGAATTCCTCTTATTATATTGGTTCGCTGATGCTCAACCTGGTGAACGTAGTTTTCAGGTGGTGTGACTCCGACCGTATCTTTGGGTGAAGTCCCTCCCTGCATCAACAGCACCGCTCAGACAAACTGGCTGAACAGAGGTGATGTGAGGAAAGCTTTACACATCCCAGACACACTGCCATCCTGGGACATCTGCAGGTATGTCACATGAGATGATTCAGGTGGTCTGGGCTATTTTAACCCTTACAAATTTCTCTTTGTGGCTGTTGGCCTTAATATACTGCTAATATGACGGAAACTAAAGGCAGTTGTGACATTAATGTCTGCACACTGTGTGTTTTTAAACAGAACTCAAAGCACCAACTGAAAACAGACACCTATCCTTTATTTTCACCATCTTTCGTATCTTAATTTTCCTAAAGTATTTTTTAGGAATCAAGGTCTATGTGTGAATTCTTTCAGCCATCTATAAATCATGCTGTGGCTTTTTTTATATTTAGTGATCTTTCTCTCAAAAACCAAGTGACGCTTTCAAGGGGAAAAAGATTGTAAAGGGGGCTCTTTCACTCATGATAATTTACTCTGAACTGGATTTATAAATGCAGTAGGAATTGCATATTTGCTGTGCTTTCATAGGGCTTTACCAACATGAAGAACCAGAGCCAATGAGAGGTCACCTGTTTGGTATCCTCCTGTAGCCTGAGTTTTGCAAACATAAAGGAAATTCAGTGAGGGTTGGTTGCTTACCGTGATGCTGATGATAGTTTCTCTGTTGCAGCGATGATGTTGGAGCTCACTATAATATTGTCTACTCAACAATGAAGGGTGTTTATCTGAAGTTGCTCTCGTTGGGCCTTCGGGCACTCGTCTACAACGGAGACACCGACATGGCCTGCAACTTCCTGGGAGATCAGTGGTTTGTGGAAGACCTTGGCATAAAGGTAGGGTTAAATCTTGAAACATTGTTGTCTACAGCATCCTCCAAATATACAAATATGTCCATGTGTTTTCTATCTGCACAGCTTTGGTAAGTTATTGATAAATCAGCCAGGAAATATGAAAACATAAATTTAAAAAAATAAAACTGTCAGGAAACAAAGTTCAGTTTAGCAGACAGGAGATGTCTGACTCTTAAACCCTAAGATAAACCCTGACCATCCTGGCAGTGAGATTTTCAGGGTCGCCCTTTACTTTCTTCTGTGTAATTTCTGAATTACATGAAAAATGTAAAATCTGAAAGTTATGATGCTGCATGATGGACTGATATCCATGTTGGCTGGATGTTCCTTTTGATTTTTAGAAAGATCACAAACTTTGCCTGCACTAAAATGCCTCTGAGCCATCTCTGCTATCCCTGTTTCATGGTTGGAGTTTGTAAATAATTTTGTTTTAATCTTTCTGGTGAAAACAAACAGAATAGGTTTAAATATAAATTAACTTATATTAAATTAAATCCATAGGCTGCATCTCCGGTCTCGCTAAATCTATTGTGGATAGTTATGAGACCCAGTTCAGCTTCTGTCAAGTGGACTTAAAATGTTAGCGCAAATCCCTTTAAATGCTGGTAATTTTTTCAGATGTGTGATTAATGCACACACAGTTGGTGAAATTACAGGAAGTAGTGTATAAAACAGGTTGTGGCTGTGAAGCAGAAACAGACACAGTATGGATCTTTTACACCGATAGTTTAGCTTCAAAGTTCTGCAAGATGGTTTCCTGGACAAGACTGCGGTATTTTATCAGCTAAGTTCTACAAATAATGATGATGGCAACTCAAACCGGCCATGGGTCCAGGAATAGAAAATGAACCTTTAATGGTCGGGCTGAACAATATATCGTTTGAGCATTGTCATAACAATGTATTTGTGTTTATCTCATTTCCAAGCTGCCATTTTGCACTATGATCCACAAATCATCATCGATCTTAAACAGTTTGGCGGAGAACAGATCATATCATATTAAAAGCAGGCTGTGAGAGATAACAGTAAGAACTAACAGACAAAAACCAGACTGGTAACATTTATAAAGAGTTAAGATCAGTGCAGGTTCATTGTCAGCAAGATGGCAGGGGAGCAGTAGATCTCAAAGTGCCGTTCAAACCATCGGCTGAGAATTCTTGTATCTTTTCATATTGCAAAATATATCGCAATGTAAAATGTAAAACACAGGGTTTGAAATTATTACAATGCCAGTTTCTTCCAATATTGTGCAGCCCTATTAAAATAGAGACAAACGAAGCTTGCAGGTGCAGTTGTGCTGCATTCAAGGTAGCTCAGAAATCACAACTCTTAACATTCTATCTCACACAAGGACCTATAATAAGAAGATCAACAGATCAGAATTAAATATATGTTTAGAGTCTATGTGGGCTTCCTAGCAATTTGAATAAGAATTTTATAAAGATAAATAGTGTTAAAATAGTTGGGCAAATGGACATAGTGGGGCTTTAGCCCAAAGAAGGTTGAGAAGCACTACTTTACATGCCGTATTTAAATTAGAGTATTTATATTTCTTAAAACAGATGACAAGATCAAACAAACAAAAATAAACAGGCAGTTCAAACAAAAAACAAAACTACAAGGACAAAACCCCACTTTACCATTGTAAGATTGTGATTTAGCCAGTTGTGATAGGGTTCAACATACATTTAAAGTGACAGGTTCTTGATGTATCTAAAGAAATAGTCCCACAACAAGTGGAACTCCAGTTAATCATTGTTTGTCCTGACAGTCAGATATTGGAAAGATGCCGTCTCTGTCACCAGTTGATTCCAATTTGCAAGACCCGGCGTACATGAGCTATTCCATTTCCTCAATATCAGCCTCGCTGCAGTAATGAGGCCTGATGTTATTGGTGCATATTGTCCTTTGTTGACTCCTTGTGGCAGACAAAAATAGTTGAGATTCTGGTAAACTCTGTCCCAGCCAATCTCCTAGTTTCCTTAATATATTTTTCCAGAGCGGTAGTACAACCAGACATCCCACAAAGCATGCAAAAAATGTATATTTTCAGTGCACTGGATTATCTTTCTGAATTCTTTGACATTTTGTTAATATTACTGACAGAGAACAAAGCTAAAAATGTTCACATGCATATTATCATTTTATGAGGGTAATCTCTCCACAGATACAATATATGCAAAGTAAATGTACAAAAATGTTTGCAGGCAACCAGCAAGTACCAGACGTGGATTCACAATGACCAGATTGCTGGTTTCTATCAGCAGTTTGGAAACATCACTTTCGTGACAGTTAAGGTAGGCAGTATTGTTTGTGTGGCTGTCCTGCTTTTAAAAGGGCTTGTTAAATATCACTTTTGTCTGTGTTTCAGGGGGCAGGTCACATGGTTCCTCAGTGGGCTCCAGGTCCAGCTTTCCAAATGTTCCAGGCCTTCATAACAAATGACACCTACTGAAATGTGATGGAGGCTGAATTCTTGTTGGACTGCACATCTTTCTCAGGGAATATCTAAACAGATGATGGTCCGCTGTGGCTTTTTCTTATTCATATCGTAGGGGGGTACTTTGGTTAATGCTCTGCAGTTTTAATTCGAGGAATAGCATGGGGTAATACCATTTCCACAAGCACTCACCAACAAAATTATTTAACGCTGAATCAAAGGAAGTGAGGTTGAATACATTTTGTTGCCGACTGTACTGGACAATATTTTCATAGAATACAACTATCTCAAGCTTCAGCAGAGCAGCAGATACCACCTCATTTAACTTAATAATACTTTTAAGAGCAGTACAAGATAAAAATCATAAACCCACATCTGGATTAAAAAAAGAACGACAAAAAAGTTATTTCATGTCTCATCTCTGCTGAAATGGTCATTCAGATCTGTCCCTAACTTTCCAAGTATTCTGAAAACAAACGATAGCATTCACATAATGTCTTTGGGAGGAAGGAGGTGAAAAAGTAAATGAGCCTTAAATGATCAATTTAGTGGAAATGGGAGAAGAAGGGACTGTCTGACCGGCCAGAATAATGCTCCAGGAACTAATCTGCTTACAGACTTACTGCTCAAATGTAACAAAGATTGTATTTGATGCCTGGTTTTAAATAACTTTATTTTTTATGAAAGTTTTTGTTCCTGTATAACTCATTGCCATTTAAACTCTTTGCTTGCCTAGGGTAGTCTCAGTCTTGCAGTGTTCACCCTTTATGAACACAAACATGCTTGTGTTAAGCTCTTCCTCCTACTACTGTCATTCAGCAGACACTTTTATCCAAAGCGACTTCTACCAATAAAACAAGTGAACTACAAGTGAAACAAATTCAAAATCAGAGTGGAAATACTATATGTGTCAACACGCTAAACTGTGGTTAATCTTTTCAATTTCTCGTTTCCAGGGTACTGATGCAACACAATATCTTCTGCTTTTTATTGCCTTATCAAAGCTGGTTTCTGTAAATGTTATATAAACAAAATGGTTTAAGGTCATTCTCGTCTAATGCTGAACAATCTGGCTCAAAATCACAATTCCACTTTTTGTATTTATTAAATATTTTGTTGAAGTTGTGAGATGTTGATTGTCAGATTTGTTTTTCTCATATGGTGCAGTAGCACTTCATTACTAGCAAGTTTCTGGTCCACTTCTGAAGAAAAACAAGAGCAACAGGAGTCTGACAGATTATATTTTGCATTAGTGTTGATCTTTCCAGACAAAACTTTAAAAATGGAGACAAATTATGAATGCAGCTGTTTAAAGCGTCAAAACTGCAAAGAATGAAAACATATGTAAAAACTGGCCACAAAGCATCAAATGATCAGATAATTTGTAATCCAACACATATTGTATGATAAATACAGTGTCATGTGTTCTTACTTTGACTGCAACGTCTTCCTCAAGATTATGTTACATCAGTGTATTAAGTCCAACTGCTTGATTAATACAACATAATTGCCTTTTTGGCATGACAATAAAATCCCTTTAAGTTTTGTATCCCTTAGTTTCACACATTTAAAAAGAAAACATTTCACTTGTTTCCAGAAAGCAAGAAAAACCTGGTTGTAACATTTTCTCATTCAGACAAACATCCTAAAAAGTTGATGACTAGCACTTAGGATAAAATGAAAAATAAGGCAAACTTAAAGATGCAGACTATCCTGATATAACCATTTATCATTTGAATTTTTTTAAACATGACAAATTACATTTTGATACTTTGATTAAACTGGCACCCAATAAATCTTAACTGTGCTCTGCACATATTGTTGTTAAGCAGTTGAGGTCTTTGATACCAAGGCATGAAAAGGAAAAAAAAAAAAGACCACAATTTGGTTTTAGTTGAAACGCTTAAAACAAAGTTATTTTCTTAGTCCTCATGAATTCTGCAGATGTTTCCAACAGTCTGCCCATTGCACAAATACTTTCCTGTAAGGAAGCTAACAATGGTTCTTATGAGAACTTCTCTTCCAACTCTTTCAGTGAGGAACCAGCACCCAAAAAAAGAAGTAGCATTTTCATAACCTGAATGTAGAGGACCCGCTTGTCTCCTGAACTTCCAGCCTGTCTGGAAGTTAATCATTCAAATCATCGGACTCCATGAGTTTAGATTTGTACAAAGTCCAACCTTAAAGCAACTTAATTACACTGTTGCTTAAAAAATATAAAGCCAACAAACCTAAAAAAATAAATAAAGAAGACTTCACAGATGTAAACAGCTGAGAGGTATTTTGTAGAAGTTCTCATGTTGGGCTGAGCTACACAGAACTAAAATTACAACTCTCAAAACATGCTAAACATGCTGTGTTCTGGTTTTTTGAACACATTTTCCACATGAGGAGAAACTGTCACCAGAGTCTTCTAAAAGTTGGAGCATGGGTTAGATAATGGAAAAGGATATGGCATCCAAAATGTGTCAAGTTTCAATGATAAACATTGACATGCAAGTTAAAATTCACAAATTGTTACAATTTTATCAGCAAAATCAATTTGATTAAAAAACCCACATGTACAAAGTCCTTCAGGTCTTGTAAACAGGACAGAATCCAGTCTGCTTCCCTCTGAAATGATAACAGCCGATCTAAAAACATGCTATTTAAAGTTCATGAGATATGAAAGGGAAAGTGTCACTTAGTGTCTTGGTGGTCGCTTCCTGATTGAACCAAATGCTCTAGATTGTAAATTCAGCATGGATCAGACGATGTGATGAGCAGGACTGTTTTTGCTTTTCTGAGTGAGCATCACAAGATGCTTCTTCTCATCCAGCCGTCCGGAGCAGCAGCTCAGGAGTGAGTTCTCCACCTGCCTTCATAATGGAGGACAGCACTGAATCTTTTAGTTGACGACATCCTGATAGATGGAGTTTGTGGTAGTGAGACCAAAAATGAAGGCTCCTAGTGTCACCATGGCAACACCGAAGCAAACCATTCCATGCCAGCTGTAAGAGAAATAAGGCAAAAGAAAATTATAAACAAATTATTCATTCATTGTTTTTTTAATGGGTCTGATTGGTCTTTTTCTTAAAAACGAGTTTAAGCACATAAATATCACATTTGCGTGTCAACATTTGTGCCGGCCAAAAACTAGAATTAAATGATTAAAGACAAGCATCATCTCACCTCGAGGATCGGCTGTCTGTCTCTGACAGTTTGGCTTGCATCAAACACAGACCTGAAAAGTTAACAGAAAACATTACTGCGGCGCATCAAAACTGCATACAAGTTAAAAACGTTACACAGGATGCACAGTGATACCTGGAAACACAAAAATGAAACAGGCTGCCAAGCCTCCGATCAGAGAGATCACACGGCCGATGTCTGGGATGAAGAGGGCGAGGACAAGGGTGATGACGAACCACACCAGTGTCTGCATGATCCTCCTCCTCTGCTCACGACGTAGACACACCTCCACCTGTTCACCTTGGAAACGCAGCCAAAGTCCCTCAATAACTGCTCTAGAAAAACACAACAACACATTGCCCAAGAGTGAGGAGATGCTTTACACACAGTTCATACTGTATGAACCCTGTTTATCTTTCAGAGTGACGCAGTTTTTTTCTGTACAATTTTAGCCTTGTTTTTCTGTTGAAATGTATGTTGTAAAATGTATTACTTGAATAAATAACCATTCAAGTAACACAAAGACCCTAACCTTAATAGTCAACTTAGTGCCAAAACAGTGCATATTTTGCACTGACAACAAATGTGTCCAATTTTAACTAAGACTCGCATGTTTCATTTGTTTCAGCTATACAGTTGTGATATTTTAAAAAGTCCATGTCTGTCTTTATAGCATTAAAGACATTTTTTCCCGTTGTTTGCCACTGCATTTCGAGTTTCAATACATTATGGGTAGTAGTTACATTAGATGGGTCCTCCCTTGAACGTGAAACAGCACCCCACCATTTTGGGTTTATAAATAAATGTTGAAACAGGAGGGAAGTAGGGGAAGATGCCTTATTTTAAGATTTGTTCCAGAATAAAAAGATTTCCTAAAAAAAAAAAAAAAGATCTAAGACACTGCAAGTTTTATTGATGAATTTTCTAAATTATTGTCAGCAACCCAACCAACCCACACTTGAAGTCACATTCTGGACACATTATTTCTACAGGTGTTGATATTTCCTCTATTGCGATCACGATCTGGTCTTGTCCGACCGTTTTTGAATTTTGTTTGATTATCCCGACCACTCAGGATATCCAAACAACCCGTTTCTGTGTCAGGAAGAGGTACATTACTGAAAGAACAAATGCTCAGTTTGAGGCCAAAGCTACATTACGCACAAGTGCAGAGTCAGCTGATGGACTCCAGCATAATTTTAAGTAACTGATGCTGTTGCACCAATAAGCAAACTTGTACCCGATATGTGCTAAACAAATAATATTGTCCTGCCTTACATTTGTGATTTTATTGTGGTTCAGTTTTCTTGTGTTTGAACTTGATTGGTCAGGTTTGATGTGTGAATAGCTGACAGCAGTGTTAAACAGCGATTAGATGTCACTGAGGGTTTTTATGTAGCTGTTAGATTTCTAAATGAATAATACCGGCACTGAAGCTCATAAGAAAGATGAACATAGGAGGTTAACTTACAGAAAACTCTTGTTCCTAATATTGTGACAAATAGATACTGACCCCTATGGCAACAAGTAAAACCTGTAAGCTCTCCCGTCTTTGCACTGGCTGTAACTGGTATAAAATGATTTATCAATGATTTATCAAGAGAGCTGCTTGTAAATTGTCTGTAATCTATTTATTATTTAGAAAAGTTAAGAAGACTTGCCTCACTTCACTTACTACCATTCACCAGAGCACCATGTAGTTCCAAATTAAGTAAAAGTTTAAACATCATTTAAAATGTAACATCTAACATCCTTATTAGACTAGGATATACTTTGCACATGAAATAATCTTGCCGACTGTAGTTCAAATGTGAAGCTTTGAGGATTTTGAAGAAATTCAAACATTCTGTTTGTTAATGCATTTGAATATGAGAAGGTGGTTAAAACATATTAAAGTCTACAAATCTTATCATCTGGGGTGGTCGCAGTACATTTATGGGAATTTGCTCTAAAATATCAGCATTAGCTTTTTCAAATCCAACATTTAATGTAAAAGTTTTCTTTTTGCAATAACTCACCTGCCACAGAAGTGTAAAATGGGGTACGAGGTGACCACGCAGATGACGATGAAAGCTCTTGCGATTGCCACAGCGATGTCATCAGGGGGATACGACATCAATACATCCTGACTCACGTTGGAGCCAAAAGTCAGGAAGCCGCAGACACCTGACCAGACACAAATCACACAAAGCAGATACGTACACAGTTAGCTATAAACACAACAGGAGTCTTTAGATGTCAGCCTATAATCTGATCCATATCACCTGAATCCCACATCTTGTGCAACCTGTTTATTTCTGACTGATTTAATTCTGTAAAACACACATGAATCTCCGTATATTTGAGTGTACAGGTATATAATAATACACACACACACACACACACCGACATACCTGTTCCTGTGTACACAAAAAGGCAAATTATCATGCTGAGGGTCACCACAAGCCCCCATGGTTTGATCTCTTTCCTGCTCATGCTGTTGAAGACTGGCACACAGCTGACATGGCACTGCAGAATGATCAGAAAGGAGAAGGTAAGATCCATTAATTATCCAATCCAAATCATAAAGGCCGATCATTGTAACACGTGAAATGCAACAGAATGAGGAGATACCTGGAAACCAAAGCATATGGTGGGCATTGCATTGAAAACTGCAGTCCAGGAAGCAGAACTGTAACAAAAAACAGAGATTAAAGCAACAGAAGCAGAGCAGGATGATGTAGATGCAGATGAGCTGGACCAAGACGACATAAGAATACACATTTTTGCATTGTGTACAGACATTTGTGCGACTTACCTGGTGGGAACATGACCTGGAGTCATGTCTTTGTCTGGCCAGATGTACTTCACTATGACTACAATGGTGACGTACCAGGTTCCTATCACACTCAGGGTGCTGCAGTGGAAAACATCAAATGAGATGTTCATCATGTGGTGTGAAAGTAAAACAAAAATCTCAGTGTAAAAGGAAGCTACAGATATAGTGAACGTGTTTTGTACCTGGCATACTTCTGAAAGCCTATTTCTTTGGGGATGGAGAGAGGAAGAATGACCAGGACTGCAGTAACAACAATGGTAAACTTTCGGTCGGTGTACCAGTGGCCATTGTCTGCGTCGTCTGCGTCATGCGCCACTGCAGCGATCACTGCAACACACAGCAGGAATAACACAACGCTTTGAGAGAAAAGCAGTGAAATATACAGCATGATGGAGACACAGTGCAAAGAATTGCATGAAAACTGTATCATAAAGTTACAAAAACTTCACTTCACCTGATTCCGTTGGCAAGGTCGCCAACGGAATCAGGAATTCCACTATGTCAGTATCTCAGCACAAAGACACGTAACTCTGTCACATGAGAGACACATTTACTGAGCAAAAAAGCTGAGTGGAGTCATCCATGATACTCTTTGCCCTCGTCAATGACAGCACTGCCTTTCTGTATATTGCTGCTATGCTAAACATCTGAAAGCTAAAAGTAGGACATCAAAAAGTCAAAGTCTGGGCAGAAACTAATATAACAGCAATGGCTCCTAACTGTAAGATGGTAAAAAAAAACAAAAAACAGATTACAGATTGTGATCAGGCTTGATTAACTTTTCTGACGGAGAGACAGAAACTGTGTGACTGGTGGGCCTCTGCCAGTAAACACACTTACAGCGATCCAGCTGATCTCCAATGACAATAAAGAAAGCGATACAGGTGCCGAAGGTGTAGACGGCGATGGCTAGTTCACATATGACCCCTGTGACTTTCCCACATGTGGCCCGGACAACCTCCTGATAGGTGCCTTCATTGCTGACCTGAAGAAACCAAATTAGAAAATATTCATAAATTTCACAAACAATACTTTGAGTTCAGTCCACCTTGACTTCTAACTGGCATAAAAATAGACACATTGAAGTTCAAGGCTTTGCATCAAGCTAAAGAAATCTGTTCTACTCATCTATGATGAGATGCAGCTGCTCAGTTAACTTTTGCACAACAAAAATTTGTGATCATTTTTCCACAGAAGCAGAGGAACTATAGCCCACTATCCAAATTCTGCTTTCGCTCTGTCAGTAAGTTATTTAAAATACCAGCTAAACACACTTGTTACTTTGAAAAGGGACCAGGGGTCATCGTATAGATGAACATACATGACGTTTATCTTAAGAAATTTTACTATGGATGTTTCTTTGTAACGACACACATGAAATCATCTGGAAACCATGAACTCAGCTGACTCAACCCATATTCTGCTTGGTCTTCACTTTATGTTTCAACACGTGAACATCCGTCTGAGCTTTTTAGGAAGTGAAAATACTTTGCTGGTATGAGACGTTCTGCATACAGTTAGCTATTTAGACATCACTGCACTATCTACTAGGGGTGTCACAAAGTTGGTTTTATCGCCATTGGGAAATTGCCACAAAATCAATCAGTGTATCTTGAGGCAAAAATAATAATTTTCAGTGTGATCTAGTGGACCAAAACATACTAAACTACATAGACCATGATCCTTTGCAGCCAGTGTGTATAATCTTTGTAATTTATTTTGAAATGATAAGGCAGTTTTTTGTGCTCGGGTATTTTTGTATATCAAATAAGCTGTGTTTTAAAGTCTAGGTGAAGTTTATTTAACGTGCTTGGGTTGTCTTTCCATCATAAGTATATTTTGTATATATATTTTGTATTTTCAGCAAAGGTTTTACAGCTTTTCAAAATGTCAGAACCCTGAAAATGACAATAAATGTTGTACCAATGACTGGTCAAATCATTTTTATCTCATCACTCATGTTATTAGGAGCGTTCCCACAATATCGTAATAAACACTGTATTGTGAGGCTCATATCGTGATCATATCATGAGACATGGATAGGTGACACCCCTACTAGCCATAAAATAATTAGTCTGTGGGATTACGGGAAGACAAAAGTGATAAGTTTGAAAGACTGTAAAACATTTTGAAATAAGGAATAAAGGGAATAAAGACGTACCTGTGAGCAGTAGCCCAGGATTACAAGCCCACTGATGATGAAGATCAGCATAAACTAAAACAGAGAAAACAGGAAGCTAATCAGTATAGTATTGAACAAAAGACTACATAAAGAATCAAAAGATGACAGACTGTCACCTGTACTTCAATATTCAGAGGGAAGTTAAGACTCAGTTCATAGTGACATTTAACAATAAGCTTTTTTTCCCCCCCATCTTATTTTATGTTCTTCTGTCAATCTCAGATTCCTGAGCAATCTGGAAAGTTGGCGGGAGGAATATGATCAAATTCACATTGTAAATAGGCAGCTTAACTTTAATAATATGTTAGTTTTCTGCAATGAGAGAGATCTTGCAGAAGGGGCATGTTATATCACTGATATCTCCTCACCATCTGGAGCATCACTCCTGCTGTTACTCCTCCTGCCATGTTGAAGGCAGCAGGGAAATTGAGCAGACCTGCTCCGAGTGCTGCGTTCACGACGATGAAGACAGCCCCGATGGATGACACACCTTGGCTCCTCCTCTCATCCGTCTCAGGGTGCCGGGCAGAATCCACACTGGGGCTCTGCAAGAGCCACGCCCTTTCACCCGAGTCATTGCTGCTGATACCGCCCCAGTCTTCAATATCAGTATTAATCGCCATGAGAAAATGAGCCTATGAATGAAAGGACGGGAATGGGACCAACAACTCAGCAGTTGAAGGTAAATGTCCAGTCAGGAGGCAGCTGAAGTTTCTCAGTGTTATCAAGCACTCCCATCCAGTGGTGAGGCCATTTAGTGATGAATCTGTAATGAAAGATAGGCTATATTTAGACTGCTTGAGTAATACCAACTAAAGGACATGGTATCATACCATCAGGCCAAGTGCAGCCAAAATAAGAGATAAAAAAGTGACATTCCTGTTTGGTAAAACAAATATTTTGCTCACCGATTCTTAATAGGACTTGTCATATTTCTAAACAGATTCAAATTTATGATAACATCAGATGAAACATACTTCATTAATCCCGAAGGCAGGGATCCTCATTACAGGTATTTCGGGGCTGGTGTCCTGTAGGTTTTAGAAGTTTTCCTGCTGCAGCATACCTGACTCAGATCAGTATGTAATTAGCAGCCGAGCTCTACGCAAGTCTGAGTCGGGTGTGTTTCCGCAGGGAAACTTCTAAAACCAGCAGCACACCAGCCCTCAGGGACCGGGATTGAGGATCCCTGCTCCAAGTGAAAATATAACCTTATATCCAGTAACTAGTTACACATATTGCTTCCAGGTTTATAGCTCACATGCAAACCTGTAAATTTGAGAACATATTAATGGCTACTAGTAAAGTTTGAGTAACTAAAACCTACAACACAGTGCAGTATACAACTGCACAAGCATCTACGAACAAAAGTCAGACAGGTGCGCTGACAGTACTCTGTTCACTTTGTATAAAGAAAAAATATGTTGGCTTTTGGTTTACTATTGACTATACCATTCTGCTTTGAAGGCCTGTTTGTCCACCAGTAACGCATGTCTTCTGTGCAAATTAGATTAAACTTTTGATGAAATATCAAGGTAATTGGTTAATTTTACAAACGTGACACTGTTCTATGTAAAAACGCCACACATCTGCGCTATCCAGGCTGATAGCGAAGGTGTAGCCGTGATCTGTCCTTAAATCACTGATCAGCTCAGTCAACCTAACTGTGTGGATGGGAAAAGGAAATGAGGTGAAATCCAGTTACTAGCAACTCCATTTTCTGATAATCCACCATGATACACTGAACTTCCTGAGAGAAATACAAGTCACTCCACTGTTTAATGTGATTAGATTAGGACTTTTCTTTTCATTAGCTAAACAATAACATTTGTCCACGCAGCCATGCCCTTTGTTGTTGTCTCCTACATCAGCTAGCTAGCAAAAGATACAGCAAATTATATCAAAACACATTTTCTCCAAGCAAGCGGAACTCACATTTATATCTATCTACATTATTTACCGACGCCAATGTCGGCGATGCGTAATTATTGATGACATTTAATAAGCAAATAGCCGTTTACAGTACCTTCTGCCTCTGCCGCCGGGAATGACTGAGCCTCTGTGTTATTGACAGCCCATAGAAACTGGAGGAGCATGTGACTGTTGTCATGTGACTGAAAATCTCAGCGTGCCACTTGCTTGGAATTGTGGGGGATGTAGTGAAAAGAAATGAATGCTTTGAGTGTAGCGGGAAAATGCTAAATGCAATAGGGCTCCCCAACAGAAAAATAAAAACTACATTTTAAAGTTCTACATAATTTAAATCCACGTTTTTGTATTGATACTGATTAAACAACTAACCAATGTGATGCTGAAACACAAGGCAAGTTTATGTCTGCCATATTGTGATAAAACTGAAGTTGAAACGAAACTGTCACATTTTTATTGGAAAAATTATCACTTGAACTAAAGATTGATTCTCAATAAGTAAAGAAGGAAATTTAATATCAGAAGGGAGGGGGGGGGACAAAAAAACAAAGAAACAAACAGGACACGATATTACTCTGTAATGATTTATTGTCTGTTCAGTGGGTTACATGACCAATGATCCTTGGTTTCAGACAGAATGCAGAGCATGGAGGCAAAATGTAAGAAGGATGAGCAGACAGGGCAGAAACCCCACATTTCTAAATGCCATCTGGTTCTCATCAGTTTAAATGATGAATCTTAAAGATGGCATCAGAGTACTGTAGAAGCATGTACACATTACCTATGAACTTCCTTAATCACCTCAAGGTGGTGTCCCACTCGTCTTTACACCCATACACAAACATTAGCACTGCTGTCAAGCACATTGTGTTCTGTATGGAAATGTAGAAATAGGGTCGTTTCATTTGAAGCTTAGGCAGAATATGAAAATTAACACTCAGAAAATCTCTGTACTTTCCCCCCCATGCTTGCAGTTAACTCCTTAGGCATTATGTGCTTTTAATGGGTGCTTTAAAATGCACAGGCTGAGAAACTGCTGCCCTGTGACCACCTAGACCGCAACCATAAGAGATTCACACATCCTGTAGGAAAAGTACTGAATACAAAGGAGATAAGTGAATCGTTTCCAAAGAGAGATAAACTAAATTGATGAGATTAATAAAGTGATTTGTTAACCTCATGAATGCCTGTTTATACAGTGAAAAACTCAAATAGTGCCATACAGCTTATAAAGTGCTACCACGCCACCATTAAAAAAAAAAGGAAAAAAAAAAAAGAAAATTCACATTTCCTACAGGCTTTCACAAAGCAACAGAGACCACATCTTGCATGGAAAGCTGGCATGCAATACCCCAAGGTTGTTTTTTTAAACCATGATGCCTGATGGTGAGTGAGCCCACAGCAGAAAACGAGCACACATATAAAAGGACAATGGTGCAGAGCAAACAGCTGATTCCATAATAAATAGGATGAAATACAATCTCATTCAGTGGAGAAAACACTTTGTCTTTAAATTTGGTTAGGGGAGCCTGTTCAGTGAAATGTTGAAAAGTTTAATTGGAAAATAACCCTTCCAAGCTGAGGTCACGATGACATCCAAACGAGAGAAAAATGTAACTAAATATTGAGCTCTTCTCTAAAAGTGGAATGGAGGATATATAAAGCTCCTCTCCAACTCTGCAGCTTTGATTCTGTCGCTCTCCCAGATGGATCCTCTCTACTTGGTGACAGCGTGGATCCCATCTGCCAGGTAGCCCACGTTCCCAGAGGACACGCCTGCCATGGAAATCCTGCCGTCCTTGGTCATGTACACTGAAAACTCCTTTGTCAGACGCTCAACCTGCAGGAAAAGAAAACAACCATGACTTGCTCGGCCAGAGATCTGTTTTTTTCTCAACAGTCCTTTACTGTGTCCCACTGTACTGTTAGTATGGAGCAGTAAGGAAATGCAAATAAAAGGAGGAGCACGTTGGGGCAATTTTGGCCTCATGTTTTAAAGCACACACTAAACGGGAGCCACAGTGATCCATGTAATCACCATAAAAACTGCACCATGATTAATTTCTTTTTTATCCTGTAGTTAAATCTTGTATAAAAGTAAGTACACAAACTATAAAACTGTTGCAGGATATATATTTATTTAAAAAAAGTAACTGAATAAAAACAATAAAACTTTGAGATGAATGTATTTTAATCAATCCAGATCAATATCAATAAAAAAAACTGAAAACTGCAGAAATCAGTTTTCTTTTAAGTTTAAGTTCATTCACTTAAAAAATTAAGCATGCATATTCATTTACAAAAATCCTGCTGTAAGCAAAGATAACTCTTTTCCTTTCAAGTTCCTTTTTGATTACTTTTAAGTTTGAAGGATGCATAAAACTTCATCCATGCTTTTTTTACTTTAGTATTGGGCCGTCTCATAGATCTCCAGCGGATCCAAAAAGCTGCAGCAAGTGTTCTGATAGGAACTAGTAGGAAAGATCATGTCCCACCCTCCCTGAATGAGGCTGCGCTGGAGGCTTTTCCTTCACCCATCGCCCTGTGCATATTCAGTGTGGCAGATTAAATCAAAAGGCAAGATTTAACGCAATCTGTTAGTTTCCTTAGATTGGCTTCTCTTTTTTTATGAGTCGGTTTGTATGAACACTGATTGGATCACAGTGAATTGGCTTAAACTGACTTTGTAAAGTGCCCAGAGAGGACTCTGTTGTAAATTTGCACTATACGAATAAAGCTGAACTGAATTTCCATTTGTTTTCCTCTTATCGCCACCAGTATGAACATTAAATAGAGGAAATCTGTGTTGAGAACTAAGACTTTTGCTCTCAGGTGAAGCATTAGATAACCACTCTTACTCTGATGTGTGCAGTAAATATCAAACTGAAACTTGTATAGCAGGAAAAAAAGGTCAACAGTCTCATAAGTATGTCTCACTCAAGATAAAACAAAATCCATCTAACAGCACGTCTAAATTTCACTAATGAACGCAGAATTTGTCTTGTTTAATTTGACTAAATCTACCTCGTGATGATGAACTGCTATGCTACTAGCCTGTTTAGTTGTTGGACGGCTAGTAAAAGCCATCACAGCTCACTGGTTGTTACAGAGGCCCCACATGCAGATTATAGTCTTATGTGAATGTTGTGTATGCCTTTACATACATTCTCCTGCTAGAGAGAACTGTCAAAGGTATTTTCCAAAATCAAATTCTTTCCTTTCAAATGTTTTTGCTGGAAATTACAATTATTTGTACAAGATAAATCATGCAAACTTTTGCAGGCACAGTTAGTTAGTCAGAGGTGTTGCAGTACCTGTTCGGGTTTGAGGCCCGTGAAGCAGAACATCCCAATCTGGTCGATGACGTGCTGCCAGTTGTGAGTGGAGCCGTTCCTTTTCAGCCCCGCCACCAGCTGTTCTCTCATTTTAATGATGCGGTTAGCCATAGTATGGACCTCCTCCAGCCTGTTAACACAAGACAGAAGAATGAATCTATAATAGTTTGGCAAACAATGCGGATCAGGACTATTATTTAGCCTTTATTGAGATATAGGATGGGAATATATCTGTGTCTAAGCTGGTACCAGAGGGAGCGCAGATCGGGCGTGTTGAGAATGGTTGATGCGATTCTGGCGCCGTTCATCGGTGGGTTGGAGTAAATGGGCCTGATGAGGATCTTGAGCTGAGACTCCACTCTCTTTGCCTCCTCTGCATCGTTGCACACAACAGAGAAGCCTCCCACACGTTCGCCTGTCAGCACAAACTTCAGTGACTCAGACCATCTTGTGCAGTGAAACAGGTGTAATAATCCCCTGAACACTTCCTACCCTCAGCTTTAGCTTTAACTGGAGGGGCATTATAAAGAAAGAAAAACCTTAATGTTTACATTTAACTGACTTTGCGATGATCAAGAAAGTGCTCTTACACTTGCTGGTTTAATCTCTGACTACAACATATCAATCTGTCGCCACACGGTGGAGACAAAACTCAAGAATATTTCAAATCAGTCCTACAATCTACTTGTCTTCTTTTTCCATCTTTATTCATCTAAGAAGATCCTGGACTGACCGTAGAGTCCCATGTTCTTTGCGAAGGACTGGGAGAGCAGGATGTTGTGACCCTGTTCGATGAAGTGGCGCACAGCCCATGCATCTCGGTCGATGTCTCCACTGGCAAAGCCCTGATAGGCCATGTCGAAAAACACCAGCAGGTTCCTCTTCTGCAAAGGTGGGCGCACAAAGACACAATCACGGACAACCAGTTAATGTTTGAAATTATGTCATGACAGCTAGATAATATCCAGCAGTTATCAGGTAAGGCAGGTTTTTCTTTTAAGTTTAGAGATAACAGCAACATTTTCGATCAAAATGTTCCTACAGACGATTCCTACCTTTACAACTTCAGAAATCTCCTTCCACTGCTCAGGCTTTGGGTCCACACCGGTAGGGTTGTGGGCGCATGCGTGCAACATAATCACACTCTTCTCTGGGATTGTCTGCATTTTGGAAAAAATGTGGTTGAAGTTGGAACACCGCTTTTAGACTACACACAGTAAACTATGTGAATGCTGACTGTAACATTAGCTTATCAAGTCAAGGCTAGAATATATGTGGGATGAGACACAAGCTGCAGGAGCTTGATTTACCCTCTGAGAAATGTTTGTGTCAAAGATTTCAAACTGGACTTATAACTTTTTTATCTTGTGTACTATGTTCTTAAAACAAGCTGAAAAAATGCTCCTTGAAATGTCTATCATCCTCTCGAACGCTCACTCGCTGTACCATGTCTTACAGAAATGTCATCAAGAGCCCCTTTGAAGTCAAAGCCACACGTGGATGGGTCATAGTATCTGTAGGCCTTAAGCTGCAAGCCAGCGTCTCTGAAGATGGGTGTGTGGTTTCCCCAAGAGGGCTTTGGCAGGTAGATATCGTGTGGACCTGAATGGAATCGGGCCTGTGTGATGAAAAAGTAGCGTAATTTTAATCATTTTTCTCTCTTTTTTTTTGCAGTTTATTTTGTTCAAAGTGCCCAGAACAAGCAAAACTTACCAGATAGTTGCCTCCGATGCGCAGAGATCCAGTTCCTGAGATGGTCTGGACAGTGATGCTCTGTTGGTAGACACATGCGGCGACCAACGGTCAGAACCAAGAGGTTTATCTTTAGGATGCATTAACAAAACGACCCAACTTACCCTGCCACTCTTCAGAACTTCATTGTCAGCACCAAAAGCCAGCTGGGCGCAGGCTTTGGTAAATTCCCCCAGACCACCGATGGGAAGGTACTCCTTATCCAGCTGTTTGGATGCAATCAGAGCCTCTGCCTACAGAAAAGTGTAGAAACCAAAAATGTATAAAAACACATTTGAAAGTTTTTAGTTGGAAATATTTCACCATAAAGTATAAAAAAAATAGAAACAATACAGCAATAGAACAGAAATTCTGTTAAACATGAATGTTTAGTAGAACGGAAATCAGGCTTATCCATGAAGAACATTTATACTATTCAACAACAAAATAGTGAGAAACATCTTCTCTAAAGCAGTGGAAATGTAAAACATGCAGTTCTCGGCTTAATTTCAAACGATTTTCTTGAAGACGTAAAAATTCAAGCGGTGGAGTAATGTGGTTCCCTTTAGGTTCAAAGGATAACCTCTGAACAAGATATTAAAAAAAACAAAAAAAACTGTGTGTATGTGTTTGAGAGAGAAAGCCGTGGCATGATGTCATAGCTCTACCTTGCGGACACAGCTGAGCACAAAGGGCTTCCCCTGGTCATCCCTGTAGGCTCCCACTCCCAGGTTCATCTTCTTGGGGTTGGTGTCCCTCTTGAAGGCTTCGGTGACTCCCAGGATGGGATCAGGGGGGCCCATCTGCACTCCACCCCACCATGAGCTGCAGCAAGATACCAAAACAGGTAAATACAAATGAAAGGCCTGCAAACACTGAGCTGGTCTGCACACAAACGAGCCAAAAAGCAACGTTTTCATTCATAAACAGAAACAAAGGAACGCCTTTATATGGCCGAGATGTTTTTATGACCTTATGTGACACCTGGGATTAGTCATACTGTGAACCCAATACTTCAGCTTAACCCCTCATGTGATCTGACGTTACTACACTGATGAAGACACACACTTGCACGCAGGATTTAGAGAACAAACACAATCCATTACAAAGTCCAAAACCAGAGCAGCAACTTATCTGGGTCCAACATGCAAGTCGTTGTTGAAATCACATTCACACCTTAACAACAGTCTGTAAGACACTGTCTCAATTAACTACTTCTGAGGGGACAAGGGGAAAAAGGACCACAGGATTTTGTGGTCAAGTGTGCACAGGTCTAGGGGGGGGGGAGGGGGCTACCGCACTGAAGTGTTTTTACTCCTGACGGTCTGCAGACTACTGTGGGGGATGGTGGGCAGATCCATAACTGGGAAGAAGCATGACAATTTCTTTTAACATTTATTTCACTTGAGCTTCAAACGGGATTTTAATTTTCATTTGCCTCAGTCAGATATGCCCCCCTTACCTACATTTCTACATGTTGGTGTTTTTGTTTGGGTCAAAACATTATAAACTATTAAAACTTTTCTTTTGCACAGCCATTTGATAAATTAAAGTAAGTTGCTTTGGATAAACATGTCTGCTAAAGAAGAAAAGTATAAATAAAGGTTGTTGCATGTTGTGACTCCAACTCTCCTCTTCCTGCACTCACCAATATGTCATTGTCTCAAGTTTCTTCTAATTTTGTTATCCATCTAACCTTTGCATCTAAATTTAGGTCAGAATACTTTGCAAAGGGCAAGAGTGCCCTGCAACTATATATTAAAATACAGATTATGTCGCATTATATGTTTATTACACAAAAACTGAGGGGGAAAAAAAGCTATTTTAATGCACTTCCTAGTTGTAGCTTTAACACAACTCTTAAAAATCAAGTGCTACATAATCCAGGAAAAGTAGACAAACAACTTTAAGAAGCATATTAGGATGCTAGGGAGTGTATTCCTGGTATAATTTTGAGTATGCAGTTTTTATCTTTTTAAAAAAAAAAATCATATACAAGTTGTTTATCGCCACTCAGTGCAGTTTTTTTTATGTTTATAGGCAATTTCATACTCACTTGAAGGTAGCAATGAAATGCAATAACATTCACTATAAACATATTGAATGTAGTGTGAATTATTTACTCCATGTATGATTTGAATGGCACTTTTTGTATGTTAAAGTGTTTAACAATCAGGAATAAGGGGATTTATGGTCGTTGGATGCTTTCAATTTCATTCAATAAAAGTTTTACACGCCTATTGGTGTGTCCGTAGTGTGCATGCACACAAACCTTGTACACCTGAACCCTAGGTTTTATTTAAACAGCAATTGGCCAGTTATCAATAATTTGTAGACCAAAGGCCTTTTGGCAACTACTACAGACACCCAACAGCCGCTGCTTCTGTCTAAGGTTTCATATTTAATAATTTATACTGTGGGTAGAAACGAGGCAAGAGTTTAACTATAAAGAAAAAGGATACTAAGCTGCTAAACGAGACCAACATTTGCAATAATGGCATAATATGCGACCCTCAACAAAAAGGTATAGTTTCCTGTTAATTAAAACCACAAGGCATTTCTGATCCAACACGTGTGTCACATTTAAATTTGTCCTAAGCATGCTTTGAAAGGGCACGCTACAATCTCATTTCCGCCATTCAAAATTGCCCAATCAGCGATCAAAAGTAGTATAAGATAACCAATCAAAGTTTAGGAGGGGATTAAGGGGGCCAATCAGCTCGCAAGGGTCCACTTACGACTAATAATTGCTCGAACTGTACGTGGGATTTAAAGATGTTGCAATCGTATGAATGACATTTTATTTTTAAGAGCAAAAGCAATATATATATATATTTTTTTCAAGTATTTATTTTTTAACTTAAGTCATTACTATGACGAAGCTGTCTAAAATGACCCTGGTTTGCCTTTTCACCATACAAATAAATGAACCAATAGGACGTGACTTTTATCAGTGTCGCTACTAATAACACAAAATGCCCCTATTATTTCTTTTAACAAGCCTTGTAACAGTAAAGGAGACTGTGTTAAGCTACAGATTAGGTGAGAGCAGTCTGTAAGGTGACCAAGTCAAATGACCATATTGGCTGTAAGCAGTACTTAGCAGCTAGCTGCGTTGTAGTCACTGATGCTAACTTAAGTAGAGAGCATACCGGGGCCTGTTGAGACCATTTGACCCCTGACAGTAACTAGCTACTGAGACTTCGCTAACAGTCAGTAACGAAGCTGCTCCAAATCAATGAATCCTGACTGATCTATTCAGTTTAAAACTGGAGTATATATCAGCTGCTCCTGCGCGCTGTAAAACGTGACACCCGCTGCTAACTTTTCAATGACATCTGGAAATTAACAACTAAAATGTATGTACACGGTTAGCTTTGAGTTTACTAGCTTTACCTGTTGCGAGTGGACAACGCTCCTAGCGATGGAGAAATATTCCCCAGACAGAAGATCACCTTGTTTGACTTGAGCAAAGCCATCTTTGCAGCGTTTTGGAGTCGAGCCTAGCGGGATGTAGACGGATGTGAAGGACAGCCGCAACCACGACGTTCAGAATACGTGATTACGTCAGTACGGCTTCAGCGCAGCACGCAGGAACAGAAAAAAAACAATCCCTGCAAAGCTACACAAACAGGTAAATCCACACAAGACCAATGCAGCCTCTGGACACAGTGAGGTGTCAGTGTGTG
>JAVQJG010123650.1:0-13012 GCA_036024015.1 Craterocephalus amniculus | reverse complement strand
TTCGAGTAAACTATGGACGTTGCCCACTGATAACCATTGGATTACATTGGACGAGCAGTATGGAGGAATATTGCCAAGTTTTTGTGGACTTTTTTGACCGGGCCCCGTTCAACATCACTTTAGGGGCATTTTCTCAAAACAAAAAACCTCCGATATCTCCGGCTACATGATGAACATCAAGAAAGTGTTCCAGAGTGTTATTCAGCATGAGGATGAGTATAAAATGAAGGCACATCATTCGGAGGGCGGAGTATTCCTTTAAAACTGTTCAACCCATTACCGATTGTAGCCTGATACTTTATTGATTTATTTGGTATCCCCAATAACTTTGAAACATGCCATGTGGTTTAAATTACTGAAACCAAAAAAAGTTTTTTTTTATTTTTATGATAATTAAATCAAACCGAAAAAAATTGTATAATCTTTTCCTGGCTGGGTGTGGTTTTGGCTCAGCTTTAGGGGGAGACGGTTCAGCGTGATTCAAAAAGCAGTGGCTGATTAATTAGATTAGCACAGCTGTGGAGCACTTTTAACCAGTCCACATATCTCTCTTGATCATCTCTTTATGTTAAGTGCTGAGGCCCGATCCAGTTTACGAAACATGTCCACTGTTTATAAAGTGAACCAGACATGAGCAGACAAGCAATTCAGACATGCAGGGGAAACTAAATGAAAGGCTAATTGATAAACCAAAATAAAAAATGTTAAGAAATTTCATTTGAAGAACTTAGAGTGATACTTAATGCCCTATTTTGAAGATACTGTATCATTTGAACATGTATTTATTGTTTTTTCTTTTGTATGCATAACATTTTATCTATTGCTTAGATTGTACAGCATGTTGATAAAATTACCCTGTTTTAAGTGCACTTAGAGAAAATGGATTTGATTGGATTGGATTGAATTTCTGAAAACTTTTTTTTCACCACTGTAATATGGATATTGTATGTATTTCAGCACTCATGAAGCAAAGCACTTTTAATTTAAAGTTACTTTTAGCTGAACATTGTTATGTTGTAGGTTACTATTTAAAACCAAAGTTTCAGCAAATGGAGAATGTGTTTACCGAACCTTGACTAAATGAAGATGTAAATTTATGAGCGCCTCAGCTTTATTGGTGATTACCTCCTGAATTTTGTTATGTGAACTTTTCAGTATTACTGTCCAAACCCTTGATTTGTCTAAAATCCTTTATTCATCATCAGTAATATTTCAAATGTAAAGAAACGAAGCAAAGTGAAAGTTGGCAATGTTTGAGCGCACACGGGCCTTGAACAGGTCACATTCAATTTTCAAGCACAGCACCACTGTGTGAACACATGGCTTATTCACTGAGCTACCGTTTTTCTGACTGTATCCTCACAATTTTTATTTGTATCCTCAGGTGCTGTAACCTTCTACCTGGTGTATTATTTTGTCTCTGCTTACCATGTCATAAAAAATTCCAATATGTATTTATTTTTATCTAAAAAAAAGACAATTCAATTGCTATGGACTTCAAATGTACAGTGAAAATGGTTGGCACAAATTAAAATTTCACAAAGAACAAAACTGTCTAAACTGGCTGAAATTTGCTCCATTAACATGGTAAAACATTGTTGTGTTTCAAAAACTTCTGATAAAACACATTCGGTGCAGATGTTTAAATCAAAAATAACTTCCGAAGTGAAACTGGATTAGCCTACAGCTTTGTTTGTAGGCCTTTTAAAGGTTAGGCGAAGACCATGACGTCATGTCCGGTATCTAGGACAATCCATTTCCCTGAAAAATCGTCTTTTGTTAATTTGTTTCGAGCTTTGTTAATGTGTTTTGCCACTTGTGAATTTTTTTTTAACAATTGTACAAGTGTTTTCTAAAAATATAAATTTGTTTTTTAAATTGTAAATTTGTTTTATAGATTGTAAATTTTTTATAAAATGTTATTTTTGTTTTATAAAATGTAAATTTGTTTTATAAAAAGTAAATTTTTTTTTCAAAATGTAAATTTGTTTCTGAAAATATATATTTGTTTCCTAAATTCTTCATTTGTTTCTTGAAATGTAATTTTGTTTTTGAATTTGTTAATGTGTTCTTTTTATGTAAATTTGTTTTGCACTTCTCAGCCACCGTATCAATAGACACTTAAAGCAAGCAGACATAACAGCCACAATTCAAGTCAATGGAAGTGTTCCCACAGGTTGTCCATATAGCGTCACTGAAGCATCCATGGGAATAGCAGATGGGAACAGGGCAAAGACAAATCTGCACTCTGATTCTTAAAATTGGACTCACTTAATCAGACTTAACATTACTTTAATCCCATATGTCTAAATTGGCATCTGTTTTTTCAGCAGAATTTCTAGGAAAAGACTTTACATGGATTCCCATCACATTACAAACAGGCCCATTTCATCCACATTAATTGCTTCTCTGCGGGGGAAAAAGAGCATGTGCAGTTATGTATCAACACATTTAATACAACTAAAACCAGTGAGTGGACAAATTACAAATATTTTATTGAATCCAAGTGATCTAAGATCTAAAATCTCATGTAAATATTGACATGGTTATTTATATAGCACATTTCAAACAGACCACTCTTCTCAAAGTGCTTTACAAGCTAGAATACACCTAAGTGAAGTAGATTATTAAAACTAAAACAACACAATAAGACAATTAAAACCATCAATAAAACAAACTAAAGCTTCAGGTCAACTTATGATAAAAGCCAGTTAATAAAAATGTGATTAAAACCATTCCAGTGATTGTGCAGACCTGCTATTAGGAGGGACGTTGTTGCACAGTCTGGGATCTGCCACAGAAATAGCTGTCACCTCCAGATCTAAGTTTTGTCCTTGGAATGGGTAAAATCAGCTGGGAGCTAGATGGATATCATGAATCTTGCCGAAGCATGAATAAACAGGAGCTCAGATTGGCAGTGACTCAGGTGGTAGAGCAGGTTGTTCAATAACCACAACATTGGCAGTTGAATCCTGCTCATCCAGTCAACTGTTGGTGTGTCCTTGAGCAAGACACATGACCCTCTTGCCTCTATTGTTGGCATCACCGGTGTAATCGGATGTAAGTCGCCTTGGATAAAAGCGTTTGCTTAATTACTGTAGGATAGGAGGTGAAAAGGACTTTGGCCATTTAGAGATTTAAAAACAAAACGTAATATTTTGAATTGGCACGTGAACGACAGGAAACCGTTGTAATGCCAAGACTGGAGTTGTGTGCTCCTTCTGTTTCATTCAGCAGACAAGCAGCTGTGTTGCAGTTGGAGATGATGGACCGAGGATTGATCCAGGCGGAAGTATTGGGAGTTGCATTTATTTTGGTTGTTGCACTCATGCAGATGTTTTTTTAGTGAAAGTGAAGCAGTACATGCATGTTTTCTTTATTTTACAAACTAATTAATCATCTGTGGAAGCAGTGCCATTATCCCAGGCCCTGAACTTACCCTGCACCAGAGTAACAATAAGTAAAAGGGATATAAATATTCCAAGTCAAGTTCATTGTTGAGTCCACAGCATAAGGAAAATAGTAGTTACAGACAAATGTTGGTGTCAATCCAATTAAAAATACTCTTGCATAATTTTTGCAGTCATGTTGAGGTTCCACAATGTTTTCTTATTCAGATTCTTGACAGTATAGGAATGAAAAAGTCCAACTGTGCAGCTGGTATCTCTGAACATTACAACAGGCCAAAAACTACATATGAAAACCATCAGGTACCTGAGAAACACTTCCAAAATGTCTATTCATGTAAGTTTTCTCTATTCAAATCAAATCAGACTTTATTCATAAAGCATGTTTCATACAAAAAGCAGCACAAAGGCTTTCAAAAACAAAACAAAACAGAAAGAAAACCCCACAAAACTTCACAAACTTAAACATTAAACAGAGTTCAAGAACACATACCTGATTCCCCACCCAACACACATCCACATACACCAGACCAGGAGCTACCTCACCAAGGACCACAGAAAGTATAACCTCAGGAACTGTCAGATCAGAGCAGGGCTGCAGAGTGCATGACCTCACCAACCACCCGACCAGGGCAATCTCCACTGCAACAACACTGCAGACGAGGCGTTACCCCAGAGGGACCCTCAGGGAGTAGAGGGACCGGTTAAGTAAAACATTTGTTTGAGTAAAACATTTTGGCAAAATTATTTCTCTTGTTTTCAAGACCAAGAACTGTTCTTGTTGTGCTGTGATTGCCGGATATTAAATGGATGGAAATGATACTGAATGAAGTTAACAGAGTGTCCAGTAGAAACTCCTCCTGTAAAAATACGTTTTCAGGAGCAGGGACAGCTGGAGTGTGTACCACATGCTTGGTGACACAGCGTTGCTTGCGGATTGTCCCTCAGCCAGTGGATGCTCACATAGAAACAAGCCAAGTTTGTGGCTCTGTAAAGCTAGATTTGAACCCAAAGTTACCTCTTTAATCCATTAATCCTGCTTTATAGTTAATGTCCCCAGTGTCACAATAAACATAAGCAGGTTCAAGAAACCTGGAATTACTGCAATTATCATTCACGTTGTGTGTGTTTTTGTTTTTATCATGAAAGTATCATAATTAAATGTGCCATTGAGAAATAAAATGTAAAAAGTTAATAAAACTTGCTTTTACCAAAGAAAAATGTTTTTGGTGGAAAAAACCTTTCTACTTTAAAGTATTTAATCTATTTATATTTCAATGGCATATTGTCATTGATAACAACTCTCCAAATGTAACATTTCTTTTAAAATGATACATGGTAGGGAATTACATCTACAACATTCTTTTATTCTTTTTATTTTTATTGGACAGCGACAATGCAAACAATATTGATAATCAAGAGATTTTCTTTTTTGTGACCTTCGGAGGGAAATCATTAAGTCATTAAGATTTTAGCCAATGTTATACTCTGTTAACAATGACACTGCTTGATTTGGTAAATATCCACACCTCTGTGTTGATATTTACTGTTGCTGTAAACACACAAATAAGTTCATATTTTGATATTTTGTCAGTGAACAAAATTTATGTAATGTCATGGTGAAAAAGTTAACTTTTACCTGTTCTGACATGCGTCTTCTGCACATTAAATCTGTTTTCTTCTGCACATTGAATCTGTCTTTTCATTGTTTGAAACTGGTTTCTGATTCTGATTTGAACTAATTATAAGTTATTTTGATAAAAATAAGAAAATCATTCCACGTTTTAGATTGAAAGTTAAAGGAATTTATAAATAATAATAATACCTCAGTTTACAATGTGCTAAACTTAGTATCCCTCAGAACCATGCCTAGTTCTGCAGGGTACTTTTTAAAAAAAAGAAGAAAATAGGTTTTGGGATACTGTTTGGTATTCAGCACAAAAAATGACCCACCACTGAATATGTAAGTGGTATGAAAAATCTTCCATCTCCAACAGCAATGGTTACAGCTTTATGAGCTTCACACTGCTTGAAATTCTAAGTACACACTGTTCCCTCAGGATGAGCTTCATGCTGTGTAAACCCAAAGAGTGGCCGCTGTCATTCTGCTGTACTGGCTTTTTTGTCAAATGTCTTTTCAATCAAATAAGCAGCACATATCCCGTCTTTCTATGCATCCATATGTATGGGGGCCCATGACTGATGGAAAATTTCAAAACCTCGAAGAAAAAATAACAATGTGACATTTGAGATATTCTCGCTGTTTGAACACACAAAAGGTCAGAATTGGCTGCAACAAAAATCTTCAACCAATTTAATTATTAGAGCATATTTAAAAGTGTCTAAACCCCAAGAGGATTTTTTTTTCCTTTGAAGCTTATTCTGTTAGCAACTGCTATATTTCATGGCTAATAATGTTGGCAGCCTTAATACTGATCATTATTTGTCCACTATGGTTTGACAAATCACACATATGTACCTCTCAGCAGCTAACCATGCCGTTTTAGAAGAAAAGAAGCACCAAAATACTGTATTTATATTGTTATTGAAAATAGAAATGAAAAAATGAAAACTTTGAGATCATGTAGGTTTTCCTGGACTCGCTGTATAATGGCTCAACGTCTTCTGTTGGGTCTTTTCAATGTGAACCCAAGCACACTGACAGAGAAAACAAAGATGACGAAATCACTGAAAACACACTTTAGCTCTTTCTGATTTGCTCTGAAAATCGTTAATAGTGTGGACTTTGTTTTTTATACCGGTAACATTCAGAAAAAACGTTCCACTCTTTCACTGGATTTGTAGGGAATTTGAATTTGTATGAAATTCATAGACTAGCCTGGAAACCTGAAATGATAACTGATCATCCCACAGAAATACAAAAAGAGGCAGAACACACAAAAACAAACACCAATAAAACACAATTGTTGCACATGATATCAAACTGTGGTTTGGTCCAGGTTCTTCATTGTGGGCCTGCTCTCTGCTTGGCTTTGTCTTCAAGGCACAGAAGCAGCTGTTTCTGAGGTCACTCAGAAACAAGGGAAACAATGAGTGTTATGTGAGCGTAAATAAATGACTTCCCAAAAAAAACCTAACTGTGCATTGCTCTGCAAATTGTACCCTCCAGAATATAAGTGTAGTGTTATGTGTATTGCTGTTCTTGTGTGGCTGTAGATGTAGCCATCAAAGAGGTCACCAATGACTCATGGTGCATGGTTGACTCTTTAAGAAATGAATAAACTGTGTGCACTTTCAACATGTCACTGGGAAATCTAGCTATCACACATCCACCTTCTGACAGAACCATCAATATTTTTGGCATATTCTAGAAATGGATGTATTTAGACTAGAGTTGACTTCCTAATAACATAATCACCTGGTCCAGGCATAAACAATGATGTTATTTTCATCACATCCTGCTATTGGACTGAAGACCACTTAATGTGACTAGTGCACATTTATGCCCATCTCAAAAGCAAGGTCCAGACCATATACCAGATTATTCATCAAGGATGTCACAACTCTTTCTAATTTCTGAAATTTTAGTTACTTCATTTAAATCCTCCACATTCCCAATCTGCCAGGCCTTTAAGTTAATCATGAAGTTGGATTAAGTCTCCATTAGCTACTCCCAATACCAGAGACAGCAATACTGAAGATATGGACATCACCATTCCAACCAGCTAATACATACTATAAAAATGCTGTAAACAAACAACTTCACCAACTGTGGATTCACAGAAGCTTCCCAATAGCCTTGGATGTGCATCCTTACTCTCTGTCATAAATAATTATAAATGTTGATGATAGTTTGCTGTGGACCTCAGTTGTTAATTGAATGGCTTGTATAAGGTAGCCACAGGAGAAAATAATGAGAGTATATATTTTTTGGCAGGAGAAAATAAGATAAATAAAAAGTCAGTACTGGGAAAACAATATCCTATGGAAGGGGAATCCCTTCATACTTCTTTACCTGTCATGCAAAGGATAAAAACAGACAGTAAGATACTGTGTGAGCTCACCAGAAGAACTTGATCAGGTGATCATAATTTGGAAAACCCTTGTGCTGTTAACACCACAGTACTGCCCATACAGAAACAATACAGGAATTTCTGCACAACAGCTTTGGTTTCTCGTGGGAGACAACACTGCGGGCTGTAATGGTTGGTCATGCTGAAGTATGAATAAAGAGAGAGCCAGGAAAGAGCAGAAACAAAGCAGAACACAAACTTACAATCTTTATCCCCCTCCATTTTTTCAGAGTAGCTATGTTGTAGATGCCAGAAGATGCCAGATTGACTGATTTTATGAGTGCACCTGACACACACCTCCCTTTTTCTGTTACAACCTCACTGCTTGGTCAGCTTTGGTCATATTTACCAACTCTTTGGGTGACTTCACACCAACAGTGTGAAAACAGCCTGTTGCGATCTGAGAGGTTATCTTTTTTTATTATTTTTCTTTTCCTCCTTCAGCTGCATCAAACATAAGAATGATAGGCTACCATAAATTTGGTTGGACGAAAAAACAATGGATATTGAAACAGGGGCTTTTTGTTTGTTTTATGATTTAAACTGTACTTCACTTTATCCTGTGACCATCCTATAATCCTAATGTGTTTATTTTTTTATAATCATGACACAAAGGTCAACCATTTCAGCCAAGCTGGTTTTGTGGCCAACCCTCAGCCTTAAGCTCTTAGAAGCACAAGCAGTAAGGGCATGTTATCAGCCTGCCATGGAATTACTGAACCTCCATGAGTCGTTCTGCTTCTTTGACTGGCATGTAATGTGCTTGTGGGATGACTCGTTTACATGTGACAGACATCTTAAATGCTAGATTACAGAACTGTGATTTATCTCAAAAGGCTGAAAGAAAGTGAGAAGCCTTCCAGTTGAATCATTCTGTCTCTGCAGGATACCCATCAGCCCCTGTTATTTTTTATCTTGTATATTGACAGACCAGGAGATTATGTGTAATTATGGAGATAAGAAAAATTAAAGGGCTCTGTTCTATTTGACCCGCTTAATGCATTGGACTAAAATCTAAGAACCTGTTTTGCATGTGGCGGATTTCTATTGTGCCGCACTGTACCAGCTCACTCAAAGTGAATGGATGATTCATTATTCAAAATAAAGCTTAAAAATGATCTTAAAAACAGCAATGGAGGTTATAATGACTCCTAATTACTGATTTTTGGCATTTTCTTCATACAGTCATTTTTTTGGGCACAATTTCTTACAGTAAGAGTTTTATGCCATTAATTACAAACAAGGATAGTTTCTCTCTCCCCAAAACATATTTGTCATCAAAACAAAAGCAATTGTCAGTAGGTTCGTCTCATGCCATTGTCGATATTCAGGATGACCCATATTTGCTTGTTGCCATGGCAATCAGTGCAAAAAAACAACTATCTGAAAACTTTCACTGGGCTCCTCACTAAAAGGAGGGTAACAGCTCAACTGTTTACCATGAAAAAGTACCTTTGTCCTTAAGAATGGCTTTAATGGATGTGAATGCCAGGCATGCAGCAAGCTTGTTAAGTGTGGGGGCAGGCCCAAGTTTATCTAATGCACTGCTGGATTAAACCTGGACGCTAGATAAATCTCTGCAATCAGCATTCCTCTCTCACTTTCTGCAACAATCCGAATGAGACAATGCTATGATTAATATCGTAGAGCACAAATGTTTCTCTGTTTAATTCGGCTTTATGGTTCACCCATTAAACTGGATCTTATGTTGTGCTATGAACTGTGCTCATGGCCAGCAAGAGTTCTACAGCTTCACTGTGCCATTAGGAAAAGGTTCATGTCAAGAGCATACCTTGCTCATTTATACTGTACCTCATAAAGTCAGCCTAAAATTTAAATTTCTAGGAAAATCATTCCTAATCTAGATAGTTAGAATGATGTTTATTTGCAAAATACAAGAGGACTTAGCTAAAATGAAGTCTGATTGGTTGAATTCCTTGAGTTTGTACAAAGGGGGTGATGGAGACATGCAATTCTTGTTGCTGCTCAGAAAACCCAGATTACCCTCCTTGTGTTAATGAGCTGTGTGTGCATAGAGGGAGACATGCACTCTGGGTTCGAATTACACCGCTCGTTTCGGGGGAGCCCTATTTTCTGGTCTGCACAATGACTTTGCAAGTCACGTGCAAGCACACATATAGTAGTTCATGTCGTGTGGTCAAAACTATGGTTACTGCAGGTCCAAAACCTGGTACTACAGCTCAAAAAGATATCTCCAGCATGCCATTAGTTGAGATAATAGATACGGGACTCAGAAATACACAGGTTAACCATTTACCACTTTATCCTCAAATTGTGGTACTGCAGGAGTACAAAATTACAGAATTCAAATTATAGCAATAAGTACAAATGCCTAAAATCAGTTATATAAAGAACATAAGGGGAGCGACATGTTATTCATAGCTTTGACATTGCTAGCATGTTTCTTTAGTTTTATTTAGCAACCAACCAATGTAAAATAAAACAAAGTGCCTATAAACTCAAATAGACAAATCAGTGTTCACATTTACTCACATTTGTGAAAATGGGAAGAAACATTAGATAAGACAGGATAAGGATAAGGCTATTTAAACCAGACATAACTGAGAAAATAAAATAAAATTCTTGAATATCCAAGTGTTTTTGTGAATGTCCAATAATGGGTTAAACAGACCTGACAGAGATGCCTTCAGCTCTTAGTTATATTAGATATGATGTATAATTATAAATCAACATTGAAAAATGAATCCTGAGTGATTTATAAGTTTTTGTACATAACTTGGAGAAAATCACATATACTACAGTAGTTTGTGCATGCATGAAAATACACCATCTTATTTTACTGTCAAAGGTCCATCCACTTTTTGATAGTGCCATTGTTAGAGCTCCCCGCATAAAGAGCTGAGACTGTTGACTTTAATGAACAGCAGTAGTCACTTAAAGAAAATTTGTCAAATCGGGAATGGCTGTCTTGACATGTAAATTAGAGCTTTTAAGGTAACTTGTGTTTAAAAAGTTTCCTCTCTTGTGGAATAAAGAATAAAACTCAAGGACTGATTTTTAAAGACAACAAATTATTTTAAAAAAGAAGAGATGTGACAGCAGCACTGTTGACTGAATGAAACACCCTATTGATGCAATAGACTGATCATGATTTCAGTTGAATTTACAATACCAGCTCAGATATTACTTTATATTACTAAACAACTTTCTTACTTCGAAACTCTGTGCTTCTGGCATGTTTTAATTGCATAGTTACATTTATTATGTGCATTCCTGGAGCCATCATTACAGCACCACGTTACATACTTGCAACTGAATATCAACACACTGGCTGCACTGAATGTGCTCTCTGGATGATTCAGCAAAGAAATCCAAGAAGATATTATAGGAGGAAGTAATGAGAGGAAAAGGAGAGTGGATGGGAAAGAGCAAGTAATAACAGAAGGGTTCACATTAAACTAACTTTTACTGGCTGGAGAGAGACATAATGCATGATGGATGTGGAATTACCTGTCGCTTGGGGACACCTCACTGAGAAAATCTGCCTAAATTCTGTAGTGGGGATTTAGTTGCAACTATTCTGTATTTCTACTTTTATTAGGCAAAGTTCACTAACCTGTTAAGCCTACCATAAAATAATGGCATGGAAGCTTAAAGGGGAAATTCGGAATTTTTCAAACTGGACCTATTTTCGGCACCTGCCCCAAAACTGGTTCAAGTTGCACCAAAACTGTTTGGGTCAGTAAATGATCGTATTTCATGCAAGAAAATAGGTCCAGGTTTAAAAAATACTGCACTTCCCCTTTAAGTCCAAACTGATTCGTTTATGTCTAAAACAATGTGAACAGTGTTTTCCAAAGAATTTGAGTCTTTTAGTCTTTTGACCTCATTTTAAAAACAAACTTACCTTATTTAGACTTGAAAAAACACTTTTAAACTACAGCTGCATAGGTTTTTGAGAGAGTGTGAAAACGTAAACTAAATAACTACCCATCAGTGGTCTAAAACCCAAAGTTGTTCTCACAGACTGGATGAATACACCCTCCCCTTTCCAACAGACAGGTACACACATGCAACAACTAATGATCAACTCTTTTGAAAATCAAAAGCACAAAAGCCACAGCTCTGATCTTAGAATGCTGATTTTCACTTAATACCCCACTGCCTGTGGGTTATCTTTAGGATGGAATAAATTAGACTCTAAACATAGAAGGGGCGCAGCATTCAGGGATGCAAAAGAAAGTGATTTGTATCAGCTACAGTCAGGGTTGAGAAGACCAATTCAGGTGTCTGATAGCTGCCGCCAGTTTTGTGTTCCCCTCCGTTTCACACAAATGTGACAGCCCTCCCACCCCCAGCTCCTTTCTTGAAAAGCTGAAACTCGGGAGAAAAGAAGCAAGGTTAGACGGGGAGGTTAAGAGGGAGGGTGGGTCTGTATAGATACATAAACCCCAGAACGCAAGCGGCCTTTTGCACAATCTTTGCCTGAGGCAAGGTCCTCTTTCACCCATAAGCCCCCGCTGTCTGCTCCGCCCCCCTTTTTGCTGTACTTAGCCACTCCTTCCTCTGGGAAATCCATTCAGCTTCAAAGCACCAGCATGAATGTGGTGATGTGCTGGGATCTCCGCTAAAAAGTATATCATTTACATGTACCCAGCATTCGACAAGACTCAGCTTTTATGTCTTGTCCACTAGTTACTGATTTTTCAAGTTTGCTTTCATGATTTATTGTCAGGCATTGAGTGAAAATATCAAATCAGACAGTAATACTGTATGACAATAGTATTTATGAACAATATACTACACATAGGCTATGGATGCGAATAATGACATTGTTTACCAATTATCACCGTAAAGAAACTAAATAACATAAATAATATTCTTTTACATTTTAAAACATCAATATATGCTGACAGTATTGTATAAAGTTTTAATTTAAGTATTGTAACTCATGAAGCAAAGAGACAAAGAAAGAAAAAAGACATTAACATTCAAAGTCGTCATAAGAGTAAATATACTGTACATCCAAAGTAACCTCAGACTTTTCAGTCAGGGATTGTGTTTATATTATTCTCTAGAGTTTGTCTTTAAAAAAACAGACAAAGAAATGGGCCTAGAATATCTTCATAGGAATAAATATTTAAAAAATGCTAATTCAATTATACATAATGACTGCTGGTATACTTTTTCACCAAAGGAAGCTTTTTAAATGTCCATAATGCAGCTTTTGTTTTTGCTAATGTTTGACAAGGACAATAAAGCTATACTACAAACGTTCTTAACATTGTTTATCAACAATCACATTACATCATTGTTTATCAACTATCACAAAATTCTGTTTGCAACCAAACCTATGACGAGAAACATCCATGTGTTCTGAACACAGTCATCAGCTTTACTGTGGTAACAAATAAAAAAAGCAAGCTGTACACAATTCAGCCTGAAATGAAATCACTGGCAGGTGATGAAAATATTCGATACAGAACAAGACAGCTTTGGAAACATCTATCCATCTATCCATCCATCCATTATCTACCGCTTATCCGGGGTCGGGTCGCGGGGGCAGCAGCCTGAGCAGGGAAGCCCAGA
>JAVQJG010123633.1:0-10935 GCA_036024015.1 Craterocephalus amniculus | reverse complement strand
TGTCGTGGGGTTGAGAGGCACGCTGCAACTGTCTTGAAGTCATATCTTCAATCAAGATATGAAACTCACGACAAAGCGGCACTGGGTCAAGAGACTGGATGTCCGAATATCTGGTGACTATTAAACCTAAAACAAATTTTACCTTGGTCTGACTGAGCTGAAAATGACTGATTGCACTTAGTTGATCTAAGGCAGCAGAACTTCAATCTCCGTACTGGTGAAATTCCTCTTATTTGACGTTGATGCCATTTTTGTGAATGAACACGTTTTGACAAGCGTGGGAGGTCGGGCCTTATATGGAGTTATAGGGGCGTTAATTATGCAAATGACAAATTCTCTTGAACCCCCGCTCACGTACGTACAGGTGGAATGCATCAAGTTTACGAGGGACATTTACGCATTAATCTGACATTAAGAGCGTTTTTTGAATCTGACGCAGCACACATTGTGTTTAAATCAGAAATGGGTGTGAGTAAACAGAATTGTTCTTCTTAAACTAACTCTGACCCCTATCTGAATGGCTTGGATTTCCTTCTCTTTACATGTGCCTGTAACCCTCCACTCCAAAGGACGCATTGTTTGTTTTTAACTACTTGTTTCAATCAGAAATTGTAAATCAGAAACATTCTGTTCCTCCTTATTTTTTATGTCTTCCTCTTTCATATCTCCCCCTCATTATTTTTCTTACCCAGCTCAAATTGCTTTCACACATGAACACAGGACAAAACATTTCTGACTCCTGTGCATGTGTGAAAAGGACTTTATAGAAACCTTTTAGATTATTTTAAGGGTTGAAGGAAACCATGAACTTGCACTGTTAATCTCATCCCAGATCAGTGGCTGTATGTTACAGTTGCAACACTTACTAAAGTACTGTAGTGATCTTGTGGATTTAGCTTTGGCTTGAAAATCATAAATCTGTATATGCCATCTTCAACAGATGTTGTTGAGAATGACCCCCCTGATCTTCTGAATAAGAAGAAATGTTTGGAATACCTGGCAGCTCTCCGTCATGCCAAATGGTTTCAGGTAAAACTTAATGGACAACAGATTTAATTGATCTTTACAGACTCAGATGGTTCTTCTCTTTTCTCTGGTGATGGATTAAAATGTCTGAGACCCTTTCTCACCCTTTCTGTTCAAGAGAAACAGAGGATGAGATTTTGTGTTTAAGCAGCACAGAAAATGTATTTTGTTGCTGTTTTGCTCACAGAAGGAAATAGAATTGATTTACTTCATATTTTTCAAAAGTGTCCTTGTATGTATCCTCTCATAAAATCTCATAACTTGGAAACTTTACTTGAACTAATTGATCTGTTAGTAGTGTCGTAGCTCCAGCTGTCAGTTTAAAATTTCACAAATGATATTGAAAACTGTACTTTTAGTTGCAAGAGTAGATCTTATTTTTACGGTGGGTGAAATTGTCAGAAATCTAGAATTTAAATGATGAATGATTTGTTGCTTCTGGTCTGACTGTAAAGGCGCGTGCGAATGGGCTGCAGTCCTGTGTGATCATTATTCGGGTGCTGAGGGACCTCTGTCAGCGCGTTCCCACTTGGGGGAAGATGCCTGGTTGGGTTAGTGCATTCACTCGTCTCTTACATTTATCCAGTGTTTAAGTTTGACTGTAAATGATCAGTTCGTCTCCACTAAGACCAGAGTAAAGACTATGTGAAGGTGTGAGAGAATTTCTTTTCACTGTGTTTCCTTCCATTTTCCTGTGCAGGCAATGGAGCTGCTGGTGGAAAAGGTGATCAGCAGCGCTACAGGCCCGCTCAGCCCAGGGGAGGCCATGCGCAGAGTCCTGGAGTGCATCTCTACAGGCATCCTGTTGCCAGGTCATTCATTCTCATATGCATCAGTTAGCCAAGTAATAAGTAGATCGGCATCTAAGCAACATGTTCTCACAGAGCTTAGTTTACCTTTTTATTCTGAGGTTTTTTTCTTTTTTTATGCCTGCCTCATTGATGCTGCAAAACAGCTTTGTGCTGATTGTATTAAAAATAAATGAGTCTTCTCCTCTGGTGTACTGTAGGGGTGCACCGATTTATCTGCCCCAATATCCTTAATTTTGGGGATCATAACTACCTCGCAAAAATCCTTGTTCTCTGATTTAAGGGAACGCTGGCTGACAGGCAAATGACAGGCATTATTTTATATTGCTTGCAGAAAATGCAAAATATTAACTTTTTTTTTAGGTAGAAGCTCAAAACGGGTCTGAAATTCAACCTGTTGAGCTAGTTTTGTGTTTACAAAATTAAGATGATACTACAGGAACTGATATTTTTGTTATATGGACAGCAATGCTCAAAACTTCTCATTTATATTTTTAGAAAATTAGCTTGTGCAGTTAAAAAGTTAGCATTTTAATATGGGTATTGTTTCAGTAAAACAAAATTGATACATTGAAGATGTAAGCTGGCAAGTCAATTCTAAAGAAAACTCGGTATCAGCAGGTCAGATTTTTTAAACATCGGTGATCGTCCAGAAAACTGCAATCGGTGCACCCCTAGTTTACTTCTTAAATCACATTCATTGTTCTATTCTCTCTTTTCCCAGACGGGCCCGGTTTGATGGATCCCTGCGAGAAGGAGCAAACGGATGCTTTAGAGAGCATGAAGCTTCAGGCCCGGGAAGATATAACTGCTAGTGCACAGGTGCTCATATGCATCCTGGTTTTTACTGCTGCTGACGAGAATTTGTTGCTTACAGCTCCGCAGACTCAACAGTCTTTGCTTTCTCTGGTTCCAGCACGCTCTGCGGCTGCTTGCTTTCCGCCAGATCCACAAGGTTCTGGGGATGGAGTCGCTGCCGGCATCCAAGGCCAGCGCACGCAACCGCAAACGGCGACGGGATATCAGCGACACGGGCGAAGGCGAGGGAGAAGGCAAAAAGGATAAGAAGGAAGAAGAAGAAGAAGAAGAAGAAGCAGCAAGTGCTTGACCTCTGCCTCTAGTGCGGAGGCGTTTGCTAGTTTAGAGACTGGTAGAATGTCACACTTTAAGCTTTTCTTATTGAAACAATCTTAACACGCAGCTACACATGTATAAATATAACTTTGACTCTACATGTCCATATATGTCCACCCTTAAAAGATTCGGGGCAGACGTTCTGTACTACAGTCCTTTCTCCCATATAGCATTTTATGCAGACACTGTAATCTGAAATGTGCAGAAGTAATTGGCTCTAAAAAAATCTGCATCATTCCACGTCAGTACGACTCGTCACAGCCTTTTATTTGCAACATTCACTACTACTGTTTTCTGTCATGTTAAATCCTCCGCTACAGTTTAAAGATGAGCACTTTAAACTTTTTAAAAATGTTTTTCTAAAGAAAAAGCTGCTCCTCAGGCCTGTTCAGTTTTACTATCCAACTCCTGAGGACTTGCTGAACTAATACTGCTGCTGAAAATGTTGAAGATGAGGGCTTTGAAGTTGTACGACTGATTTCAGAGAGCACCATGTTAAGGAGCTACATGTATACAGTACTGTGATGTTCATTGTGCCTACAGATGACACATCGGAACCAATAAAACAGTGTGAACTTTTGGTTTAGTTTCCGCTGCCTGTAAAGCTCCGGTAAGACATCCTATTTCATGACCTGGGGGGAGACGGGCTTTTGAAATCACACCAAAGGCCCTTCACCTACTAAACACAGCAAACTGAAAAACATTAACCCAGGCCTACCGGAACTCCCCTCTGAGGTTTTCTGCAAGGTTTCACACATAAAATACTCCCTTCCTTTGAAGAGAGAAGACATTAATTGCACAGTGCATGCTGAGGGAAAGAAAAGCACTTACGAGATGATAATGTATGCAGCCATAGTTTTATCTTTTGAATGATATGACTAGTATTCCTTTTTTTCCAGAGGATGCTTAGCTGAGGAGAGAAGCTTTAGTCGAAAAATGAGACTGAAAATCTGCTGTAATGATCAAATTGATGACTTTCTTCCTTGTGCCTGCATCATGTTGTATATTACAGAAGAGTGAGTTTGGGAGGGAGGGGGGCATATATAAGTTGTTTATGTGTCAGTATTGTTGTAATCTCATTTAATGGAGATTTGGGCTGGCAAGGGACAGTTGCACAACTTGAGCTTAAAAGTTCAGAGAGAATTTCTGTGCGTTTTTAGTTAATTTGTTTACTAAGAGCCTCACATATGAATATTTCTTTGTTTTATTCCTGAAGAATGTCGCATTCAGTTTTGTATTGTGTAAACGGGAAGTGTGAGCGTTGCTGTCCTATTATTTGAATGTCTTTGTAGCGTTGCCCATAATTAAGGGGAGATATTAAACACACTTAAACCATTTTGTGTCCTGGTTTATTTTGTTCCTGACAAGTTGCTGTAAAAATGCTGTATAAAAATGAAAAGCTATTCTGACTGTATGAGGATGTGCTTGGCACCCACAGCGTCACGTTTCACCCCTCCTTTAAGATGCACATCTACAAATATTGAGGAAGTAGCTTACAGTCAGACACAGAGGCGATCACTCCATTCCTCAGCACTGGAGCTTCACTGAAGCTGGAAACCTGTAACGAGTCTCATATCAGAGGGGCAGCTACTGGAGTTTTGAAGGAGTTCCTGGTCGTCTTGCCTCCGGTCGGTTCAGGCCTTCAGGTGCCCTGCGGAGCCGCAGGTAGCCTCCATCTTCAGACCAGACCTCTAATTATCCACCGTATTTCTCTGTTATTTCTTCCGTCAATATTGTACAGATGCAGAACTCAAGGTAGTATTTTACGTCACTTTTTCTTGGACAGGGTTTTCTTCCAGCATCCACTCTGTTGATGGTAAAGGTAAGTAGCGTGCGTCAAAAAACAAACAAAAAAAACTTATGGCTGTTCCCACTCATAAGTTGTGTCCTCGCATTAGTTAACGAGCCACGAGTTGTTTTTTTGGTGAATGTCACCACATTGGCTCCGTTTTTCTTTCTATGAATCTTTCCATTACTTTCAGACACGCTGTTGATAAATTGTGTTGCACATTAAACTTGCCTCAGAAGCGCTAAATGTCTGGAAGATGCGCAAATGGAAAATTTGTCAGATAAAGTACCCATACTGCACAGCAGTTTATAACATTTATTTTCATGATGTGTTAAATGTTTTCGGCTGGTGATAGTGGTGAACTGCTGACAGGTCAGTACAGTAAGGAGACCCCTACTGTTACAGATGCAATGTGCGGTTCTGCACCTTCTTGCTAAAATACGCAAGACTTTTACTGCCTGCTAAAAATACGCAGGCAGTAATCCACCAACTTACTGTACCATCAAGGATGCAGGTTGTTGAGTGGATCATTGATAAGTCATTTGTTCCCCTCCTCTTCAGCATCGAGGGCATCATTTTAACATGTCTGACCACTTAAGGACAGAGCTTTAACCTACATCAGTGGATGTGATGGTGAGATGTGTTCACTTGTCTAGCGTTCATGAGCCCATTCACCGTTTTCTATGACAGGATCATGCCTCTTTTAATGCATGAACATCACAGGCATCAATATTTATTTTTATGTCTCCAGATATTGTTTAAATCTTTTGACGATATGTACCAAAGACGATCAAATATGTAATGCATTCTGAATTTTCTCCACCATTTCCTTGATAATTTTTGTTTGGTAAGTTGCTGAATTTCTGCCCATACTTACTTGAAGCCCCTCTAAATGCGCTAAATACCTTCTTTTAATTCTGAACTGTTATTTGACCCAGTTATATGCAATTCTCCTTCAGCTGCATCCTTTAATTTCCACTTACTTTTCCAGCCTCCATCCCAACCTTTTTTCAGAAACGTGTCCATCAAAATTATGACAAACTGATACTTTTCACAAAATTGTAAAATCTCTCACTTATTTGATGTGTTCTCTATACTCCACATTTGTAGTCTTAAAGCTGAAAAACTACCCGAAGTCACACGACTGATGCTTCCCCTGTTGTTTTTAACTTTGCTCTCCTCTCCCCAGATGAATTGGTCAGCTGGAACACAGTGTGTAGCCAAGGGTGATCATAAGAAAGCTAAGTCAGGAGATTTGGTATATCACAAAGGAGATATTCTCACCATTGTTGATGCAAGCTCGGTATGGTGACGCATTATGTTTTACAGAAGTTGTAGAGTCACGGAAGGCTTTATTTTAAGGGAACTTTGCTTTTTTCTAGAGGAAGGGATATTACAAGGCCCGACACAACACTACAGGAGAGGAGGGACTCATTAACTCTACTAATGTGCGTGAGAGAGAGGCTCTGCGAGTGGACCCCAACCTCAGCCTCATGCCGTGAGTCCCCACGTCTTCCTCTGCAGCTCACATGCAGTGATCGTGGGCACATGTCTGCGGGACTCTTTTGTGTGTCAACAGGCATCAAATGTGCCGTATCTGACATGGAGGGTGTCTCTGATTTTAGTTTCTGTTGTTGTCAAGCTTTACAACACATCTTGTGACCATATCATGTGAGCAGATGATGTGCGTTCAAACAAACTCTGTCTTTGATTAATGACTGTAATTTCCCGTTTTTGAAGGCCAAATGGGAGACAGCTCAATGCATTCATTCCCACTAGCCAAATGCTCCGGTTATGTAAGATGAATGGCGTTTATAGAATAGCAAATAAACTTTTTATGTCTAGTAGCGATAGCGAGTATGGAAGTGTACAGATTAGTTACAGTAGATGTGACAAATAGACATTACTAATACTATAAGAATTCCTGTTGCTGTTGCTAAACTGTTGAGCAGCTTTATTACTGAGATGGTACTTCCAGAAAGTGGAGGTTTAGAGGCTTTACATGTTCACAGCTTGCAGGAAGTTGTTTCAGCCTTTCATGGAGAAAGTTCATACAGAAGCAAACAAAAGGTTGCAGGAATTGACAACATAGGAAACAATTTTGCACAACTCCACTACTTCCTGAACTCCAGTACTTCCTGAACAACTCCTTTGTTTCCCGTCTGTCAGTGGTGGACAAATTGATAAATCCAGGTGTAACTGACCTCAGGAACCATGATGACAACAGCTAGACACACCTGGACTTATTAGTTTGTTCAGGAATGAAAGACAGGAAACAAAGGAGTTGTATTAAGTTCAGGAAGTAGTGGAGTTGTGCAAAAAGCAAACAAAAACGTTAAATCTGTAGCAATCTCGTGTAACACTGTGATGCTACTGTGATAATACTATGATCATCTTGTTCTTCCTTTGGACGGTAGCTTAGGTTAATAAATGTAAGTTTGAAATGTAAGATTGTATATCAACATTGCATACTGTATGTTGTTTTTCTTCCTGCTACATTTTGTATTATTTCCTCCCCTATATGTCTTATCACATTTTACTTTCTGTAACTGTTTTTCTCTCCTTTTTTATTGCTTCATGAAGTTAGATTCATTTCATATGGGTGAGTGTGTGCTTGATGTCTTTCATCAGCTGGTTTCATGGGAAGATATCCGGTTCAGAGGCGGTGTGTAAGCTCCAACCAGCTGAGAACGGCTTGTTCCTGGTGAGAGAAAGTATCCGTCATCCGGGCGACTACGTCTTGTGCGTCAGCGTCTCTGGAGAGGTCATCCATTACCGGGTGATTTACCATGACAACAAGCTGACGATTGACAACAAAGAGTATTTTTACAACCTCATTGATATGATTGAGGTAAGAGAACTGTGCTGACACATCAGATACAGGCCAAACTGAGTGTTTAATTTAACTCAACTGCAGGATTCAAAACATAAATTTAATTATTATTATTTTTGTATCTACTTCTCAGGCTGACCTAAAGTAAGATTTCCAGACAATTTTACCCACCTACAGTACAAAGTGCATGAAGATATTTCAGTCAGAATCATTCTGATTTTTACAAAAACTTTTATTCTTTTCTCTTCCTTATGCTTTAATAGAGCTATGTCCTCCCTGGAAACGTAAAAATCTGAAGTTTCTAGTTGAAGTACTGGGAGACAAGTTCCTAGAAAGACAGCCTATTTCCTATTTGGGTTTATGAAGTTGCACCAAAGGCCCTTCACCCACAAAACAAAGCAAACTGAAAAAAATTGACCCACACCTACAGGAACTCCCCTCTGAGGTTTTCCGCAAGTTTTCACATGTTAAATAACATTCTTAGAAAATTACTAACAGCTAGATAGTTTCTGGCTAACACATCTTCTATACATTTACTGTTTTTAAGGCATTGCACAAGCACAGACATTTTCATGGCACCTTCATTTATCATGAAATTGTTTGAGAGCCTGAAAACCCATCAGCATTCTTAAGGAAAAGATAGGTAGCAAAATTCATTACATGATGCCCTTTTATAGTTAATCTACTTTTGGCTTGTGTGTGTGTCATGCAGTATTTTGGTACAGTGAGCTGTGCAGCTAGTCCCTAAAGAGGTAGCAGCCACATCTTATCAGTGAGTAACATATGGTTTTATGTCTGAGTCAGGATGTGTCAAGCTGACTTGTTCCTGCAAGAAAAGGGAGGAAAACTTACCATAAACAACCAGTCTAAATGAATGTGTATTCTGTTACTAGAATACAGAGGTATAACTCTGGCACTATGAAGCAGCTGTCACAACAAATACTCTTATAGATGTTTTTTAGGTTTTTAGACCTTAAATTGTTTTTTCAAACCACAGCTTTCAGCACCTTATTTGTTTGCAGTGCTCAAAATCTGTTATTTAAAAGACAAAAATATAATTGACATTGGGTTGACAAAAAAACCCTCATGTCATGTGCTTCCTTCTTTGCAGTATTACTCAAGGAACAAAGGCTCTATCGCTACGACTCTTACGAAGCCCAAACAGAAAGAAGGAACCAAGTCTGCTGAGCTGGAATTGTCTAAAAGTAAGAACTTTGATATTTTTAGTCAATATTTAGTCAAGTTGTCCTTTCTGTTCAACAACAATTACAATGTTAGAAACATCTTGGTGAAGATCACTCACTGTTCTTATCAATGGTTTGTGTGTTTGGGAGCAACATAACTGAGAAAGTTATGGACAGACGATGACATTTTCATGAAACATTGGAAATGGGCTAAGGAAGAAGTGATTAGATTTTTTTTGGGGGGGGGGGGTTGGGGTCCAGATCTGGATCTAGGAATTTTTTGCAGGATTCTTTAATATGGAGAGATAGAGGTCATTCTGCCATTAAAGGTTCTAGCTTGTTCTCTCATATGTGACTATGTGAATGTGTGCTTATGTATCGAGGTGTGTTTTTGTGACCCTAGGCAGCTCCTCTTCAGGGTGTTGTGCAGATTAGCCTCAGTCCGCCTGACCCTGTTAATGTTCATGTTTAATGTTTGTTTGTCTGTTGTTGGACAGGTTGTACTGGACTTAATTTTGTCGTGCCAGGATGCTGGCTCACTGATAAAAATAATAATTCAAAAAAATAAAATACTAAATAAACTAATAATAATAATAATAATGAATTAGCAAAAAAGCCTACAATCATTGGTGAAAATGAAAAAAAAAATATTATTATAGTTTAATAGAGGTCAACACTTTCTGAGTGCTTCTATTTATCACTGTTTCTCTCCTTTCCAGCTGGATGGCTGCTGGACATTGCAAAGCTCACACTAGGAGAAAATATTGGAGAAGGGGAATTTGGTGGTGAGCTTTGTTTTTTATCTTTTCTTCTTTCTGTAAAAGTTTGGTCAACCCTGGTCAAAAGTCCTGTTAATGTCTTGTTACTGTAAAGCTATATTTATAATTACAAAGGAAGGTGATGAGGGGTTCAAACTGACATTTTGCATTATTAAACATTCCTATGGATGACTTTGATCAGGTCATGCCATAATGAAGTAATAAAACTCCAAACCAAACTACCAACCACCAAACGGTGGTATCTGTGAACAGAGGCTTTCTAGGTGGTGTTTGCTTGTTCTTCCCATTTGAGTTCTGTCTGGATACCCCGGCTTTCACTTATCGTCCCATGGCATGCATGTTAAGTTAATCAATCACATAAACTTTATTTATGAAGCCCTTTTTCAACAAAAACTGCAACTCAAAGGCTTTCAGGTTGAAGTCATTCCCACTGGGCCATCCCTCCGATCACACACACATTTGCAATGCGTTCAAACACCCTACCAACTCCCATCCCCCAACTCAGATCAATCACAGTACGTGAGGCAAAGTGCAGATGTGCTAAGTGAGGAAACCGCAATCAGAAGAGAAACAGGCGCGACATGCTCAGGGGAGGTGTGGTTAGAGCACCGACCTCCACCAAGACACCAACACTACCGTACCCAGTCAGCCACAGCCAAACACCACCCCCAAACACACAGCCCCCGCAAAGGAAACACTGAACAGGGGAGGTGCAATTAAGAGCAATGTAAAAGAACTGAATAAAATATATAAAACATCCAAACAGTAATAAGATAAAACACATTGGTCACTCTAAATTATCCCCAGGAGTGAGTGTAAACATAAGTGGTTGTTTGTCTCCCTGTTCTGACCTTGTGATGGATGGGTGACCTGTGGGACTGTCTCTTGCTTGGTAGTTTCTGGGATAGAATCCAGGCCCACGGCGATCCTGTGGAGTTGTCATTCCTTATTACATACGCCAAGGCGTGGAGGTTCTGATATGACATAGTTTTGTTTCTTCATCTGTCTGTTTGCAGCATTACTCTAAAAGTAATGGACGGATTTTGATTACATTTTCAGGACACTCCAGAATGGAATAAATAACAACTGCTTAGATTTTAGGGGTGATCCAGATCACCCTCTTGATTCAGGAAGTTTATTTTAGGATTCTTGACTATGGGGAGATTCTGCCATCACAACTTATAACCAACAGAACACAGTACACAGAATCAATGGCAAAAAATAAAAACAAATTACAAGATGATATCATGATAGACGTTAAAATCCGTTGATATTCTGGATCTGGTGACCCATAAGGTTCAAAATATAGGGGGCACAGTGTGGGTTGATGGGCCTTTTGGGGTTTTCTCAGATGATCATCTCCCTTTTTAGAGCTCTGCCC
>JAVQJG010123589.1:0-12195 GCA_036024015.1 Craterocephalus amniculus | reverse complement strand
ACTGAGATGTGGTGGCTGTGGAGGCCGTTGGGGTCCAGTGGACTCATCGTCATGTTGGAGATGATGTGAGCTTTGTGACATGGAGCATCATCCTGCTGGAAGTAGCATCAGAAGATGCTCCACTGTGCTCAGAAAGGGATGGACATTACAGCCTGAACTGATGATCCAAGGCAGAATAGATCCATACTTTCATGATGCTTTCAGCAGATTCTGAGCCCAGCATCTGAATGTGGAGCTGAAATGGAGACTCATCAGAGCAGCAACGTTTCTCCATCTTCTATCATCCAGTTCTGGTGAGTCTGTGTGAATTGTAGCCTCAGTTTCCTGTTCTTAGCTGACAGGAGGCACACCCGGTGTGCTCTTCTGCTGCTGGAGCCCATCTGCTTCAAGGCTGGACATGTTCTGTGTTCAGAGATGATGTTCTGCAGATGTGCTGAGTTGCTGCCATGTGACTGTCTGATGAAGTATTTGCATTAACAAGCAATTGAAAAAGTGGATCTGATAACATGGGTGAATGTATACATCTCTTAAACATCTCTCCTCACACTAACAATGGTATTAATGTCCTTTGTGGCTTTTCTATCGAACTGTTTTTTCTTGCTCTGTAAGTAGAATGTAATCTGCTATATACTTGTTCAATGAGTTTTTTTAAGAAATGTTAGTTAAAAAAAATCACGTTATTTATCAAAATGTTCCATTTGTTCTCTTTTATTACAATCATTGGAGTGAAATGGAAACACACGTACAGGAGCTTTGCATAGAGTGAAATTCTGAAAAGTTGAACTGGATTCTGTCAGAAATGTAGAAGAGATGAGAGGTGTCTCTGGCTTCATCTGGATGTGGAGTAGAGTCTTACCATTCCTATGCACCAGAGAAGCTTCATTTTGGTGTACGGCAAACTGGCCATAGAGGTGCACTGTGTGTCCTAATGTGAAGCGCTGCTGCTCAAGCCACAAACCCGCCCATCAAGCTAACATGAAGTGACCAGAAGTGGGATGTGTTTGTTAGACTGATGTAGAGAGCACGCCTAATGGTTGACTTTGCAAGCCCCAAACTTTGGTACATTCAGTACAAAATATATATTTATACACACAACAGGACATACACATACATTTATATACAAGAGACAATCAGGACTGCACACATGGTACACATACACGTGCTCTCACATTTCTCTAAAATCAAAACAGCCCTTGATTCATTTGATTGTGAGTAATGAACCATAACCATCAACCTATTACTAAGATAGGCAGACACATGTGAGAGTGAAACATGCTGCCGAGATACTCACCGTTGCACTGTTGAAGAGAAAACTGTAATAACTCACTGCCTGTTCTTAAAGCACCTATTCTCTTCAAGTTCTTCCGGGAGCGTAACACTTAAGGTGTGACAGTGCCCGGTAAGCATGAGGCTGCATGCTTCAGGTGAGCGCCACACACAAAGTGACACAACTTAACCAGCTCCCTTTTTTTAATGGATAGCAATATCCTCATGCAAAAAAGCTCGTAAGGACTGTGTGTTGCACTATGTCGGCATGCAATATCGAGCTATAACACAACGCCACCTAGGAGTTTGTGCCAGGCACAGCTCACAGAGCTGAGCAGGCGCATCCTGCATGCATTATTTGGGCCGGGACACCTCCATCCACCTTCACATCTTCATCCACATGTGAGGGTGCTCCACCATTGATCCAGCCCCGGTGCTTTAACTCCGTGTCTGTACAGGAGGTGGAATCTCACATGCACCCGCAGAAAATGAGCAAGTATGTGTTTTCCTCTCATGTATAAAAGGAGTGTGTAAGTGTGAAAGGGGTTGTTGGGGTTTAGGCTGTGCACTTAGGAAAAGAAATGCTTTTTCAAAGAACCGGGATGGACATCACGAGTTCTAAAGTCGATATCCAGCACCCAGATCTGGTCAGGTCCTTCAGTAACAGTACAGTCACTCATTATCGGATCTGGCTCCCACAGCAGAGGTGGAACACACTGCTGCCTTCTTGTGTTGAAGTCTTAGTTTTTAACTAAAGCTCCACCACACGTCCACTTTTTTCCTTAAAACCTAAGAGGCACTAAAAAGAACTCCACCCACTAACCCAGGAAAACCCCAACCATGGTTCTGCCAAACCCTCTTCCAATTCACCAGGCTCTTCTCGTCATCAGTCGTGTCACATCTGAGTTACTGTGTTTCCTCTCAGGCTTGTGTTTCTGGAGGCTCATACATTCGCTCAGTGATCAGTACATTCATCTCCTTCACTGGAAGCGATTGCATCAGTGAGAAGGAGCTTCTGTTTCAAACCTCTTGTGTGTAACTCCTCAGAAATGAGTGAAGCCCTGCATTTCTATCCGCCGGTGGGGTAAATGGAGTCTACCTGTTACAGTGTTGGGAGATCCTGGCTAATGCTGTGATTTGTCTCCATGTCTTTTTCTGATTCATGCAGTAGTGATTTTTTTCAGATGTGTCTGAAGAATTGAAGGTAACAAACCTGACCAGAACCTACTATCATCATCATCATCGTCGTCATCACTGTGTGTCTGAAACGCTGTATGATTTTCATCCTTTTCTCCATCTTATTCAGAAATTAAGGTGCGAAAACAACGAAATGTTCACTCTTAGAACAGGTGATTTGTGAATCCTTGCATGACGGTGTTTCCCCTTCTTTTCCAAAAGCAGCTAAGTGTCAGAAAAGTCCCGTTTTTCCTCACTAATAGAAAATCTCAGGGGGAAACACCGGTCTGCAGCATGAGTATAACGAAAATGTTACATTTGTGCAGAAGGTGATTTTTGTGTGAGGGTACATCATATTTTCTAACACCATAGGCCCTGTGTGAGACACACAGTTTCAAGGTCCAGCTGTCTCTGAGCTGCAGGTCAGAGGACAAGAAGCGTGGGTGCAAGAAGTTCAGTAACCAAGGCCATCAACTAAGAGATAAAGCACACGTGTGGCTCAGTGAACACTGGTTACCATGGAAATAAGAAATTGTACTGTACAGCTTTCCAAATGTTCTTCCGATTCTCTTATTTTTCATCCTGAAGTCATCGATTAGCGTTGACATGACAGAGGGAAGCAGAGAATCGGGTGAGGCTTGCATGCTGACAGATGTGAAGCCAGGGTGAAAAAAACCAGCAGTCATCCACATGGAGGAGGGGGTTAGTTGCCTTTTGAGTTTTATCAGTTTTATCTTCCATGCCTCTCTTTAGTGAGAAACAGATTTCCAGATGGTTCTCTCTCTCCAAAGATAAGCCTGGCTTCCCACTGATGTTGAGGTTACTCCAAGCCAAATGTGCTCGTTTCCTCAACAGCGGTCACCAGCTTCTCGTAGAGCATGGAGAAGGACGGGTAGGGGGGGAGGTCCAGACGATTAAAGCAAGTGTGAGCCCTGTGGAGACAGAAAAATTTACAGATGGTTCGTAGAACAGAGAAAACTGACTATATTAACATGATATTCAATTTGATTGAAAAACATTTTAAACATAGTTTTATATTTGTATTTATGTGTGAATAAAATCAAACAAAAGGAAGTGAAACAGGTTAGACGTCACGAGCAGCCTTGCAGGTAGGGCTGCAGTGCAAGACACGCAAAGTAGAGATAACAAGTCAAATGTAAACAGTAAATTACTGTAACATGATAGTTTAGTGCATCTACAATGGCACATCATACAAGTTAGGACACCCCTCCTAAACTTTCTGTCAACAGTTCAGCAAGTAGAAAATGAAAAGAATCCAAAAGGGATGAAGGTAAAGATGACATAAGTCATCATACTTTAAGCAAAAACAATTTTTTATTTTCATCTTTTATATTTTTAATATCACAGAAAAGAAAAGAAACCCAAAAAGCACGTTTTTGGTGACCCTCCATGACTCGTACCACAGCTTGCAGGCACATTTGTAGTAGTAGTTTTTACTCTTGAGAGATTTTTGCCCTGTTCTACCTCACAAATGTCTTCCAGTTCAGTGTGATCTATAGGGCATCTTGAATGAATTGCTCTTTTGAAATCTAATAAGGTATTTTATTTATGTTTAGGTGAGGAAACTGTGAGAGCCAATATAAAACCTTTAGCTTGGCCCTTTTGTCCATTGTGGATTTTGAGGTCAAAATGATTTTTTAAGATGATTTTAAGTTTGTGTCCAGAATTTACTGGGATTTCATCCGATCGATTCCTTGTTCTATTGGCTGCATCACAACCCCAAAGCATGACTGAACCACGTTCATCCTTAACAGCTGGACTAATGTCCTCTTATTGAAATTCCAGGCCCTTTTTTCTCCAGAAATACCTCAGAATTCTACTTTAATCTCATCTGTCTGCAGGACTCATCCAGATGCTGATCTTTGTGGTGAGGATGCAGGAGAACCTTCTTCTACTGACCCTCCCATGAAGGTCATATTTGTGCGAGCATCGCAGCACCACAACTGCAGATTCTGATCAGTTTTCCTGAAGGTCTTTTACAGTCTTACAGTGTTTTTAAATACCTTTCTTGCAATCCTCTTCATGTTTTTCTGGTCTGCCAGACCCTACCTCAACATCCACTGTTCCTGTTAACTACCATTTCTTAATGATGTTACAAACTCAGGATTTGGCTTCCTGGAAACATTTTGTTGTCTCCTGCTTTCTGGGCCTCAACAATCATCGTTATCAGAGAACTGCACAGAAACTTGTGGCTTTGCACCGTTACTGACATGGTTACTGTAGAGCAGCCTGACCAGCTATAACAGTCAGACCCTTCCTAATGATGAATAATATATAGCTCTCAAAGGCTATCATCATCCATCCTTGCATCCATCTATCCATCCATCCATCCATCCATCCATCCTTGCATCCATCCATCCATCCATCCATCCATCCATCCATCCATCCATCCATCCATCCATCCATCCATCATCCATAGACTGAGGAGATGTAATCACTTCGCTCTTCTTCTTTTTTCTGTGGGGATAGGAGGGTGTGTGGGTGAGGAGGAAATGTCTGCTTTCGTTGCTTGATTTATGAAACCTCTATTGTTTTAGAGGTGTGGCAGCTGAAAAAAGCGATACACTGACACTATTATGAAAAATGATATGATATTTTCGTGAATAATATTCTGTCACACAATATTTTTCTGTATTATGTTGTATTGTGTGTAGATGCTCCTTTATGGGAAAACATTCAAAATGTGAATAACAATTGTGAAATGTGAATTAATCTGAAAGACAATTTTGACTCTGAGTCATTTGAATCTCTTTCTTGGACCATTTTGCCAAAGAGGAAAAAAACTCATTCTTATGCACACCTTGAGTTATGGTTTTCATCTCCCCTGGGCCACATGTAACCTCATTACACAAATACATCCTTCCTCACCTGACATCCTTAAATCCGACATGTATTCATGTTTAGCTTGGAGTTAGACAACATGCGTAAAAATTATATCGTCAAGATACTCGCTTGCCTTATAATGATCCCAACAATCAATGAGAGAAGAGAAATGGTCAAACGTCCAGATTTTCTCCTTGTAAAACTCGTAAATTATCCCAGCAGACAGTGATCTCACCTGGGTAAGGAGGTGATTTTTCCCCACTTCTCCACACAGAACCTGCGGGGTCCATTACTGCCTCGTAGAGACGCGAATCCTTCGTAGGGGATGCTGGAGGTGCCTGTCACAAACTACAGAGAAGAAGATCAAATGGTCACAAAAATAACAGAAATCCCTTAAACACTGTTTCCACTTAGATGTCCAGGTTTGTTCAGCGATGATTTTAGTTCCACTAAAGGAAACAGTTTTTCCCACAACCCCAAATCAGAAAAAAAGTTGAGAACGTTTGAAAAAGGAAAGAAGCCAAGCCCCTCTCTTCACCTGAGTGTCCAGGACATGCAGCGAGACAATTACAAAGCTGATCATGGAACTGCAGCCTATGCAGCATATGGAAACTCTAACGCCTGAACATGGTGTTCGCTACGGACAATCCATGACGAGCATAGAAGTCCAGCAACAGAAATCCACTCAGATTCAGACAGGGTGGGGGTGTTCCTCCCAATCAAGCCCCTCCAGGTCTCACTGTTGTGGCTAATGTGAATGTTGGAGTTCCCCAGAAGCCCGAGGGAGTCCGCTGAAGGAGCCGGTCTCCGGACTCCAGAAAGGGTGGGTACTCCTGTTGTACTCCTGTGCCTGTACACCGAACTGCTGCTGCATGTCACACTTGTAAGGTCTGATTCAGTTTGACTGTTTTGGCTTCGACACAGGTCCTCTAGTCTTTAAGTTATAAAGATGCTCTTTTTATAAGTCTGTCGACTTGAGGACTTTGTGTCTTTTCCGGCCTGTCCTGAAACTTCAGCTAGTTATAGAAAATACCATGACATTAACTTTGCATCAAAACCAAATGCATCCTCATAAACTCCTCTTCATCCACAGCTGAGTTGGAGCTTTACAGGAGAAGGATCGTGGCTTCAATACAGCCAAGGGATCATTCTGCAGCATCAGACTAAAGTACAGAAAAATCTAATAGTTTTTAAGGATATCATTAAATGAGAAATACCGAATGGAAACTTTTTTGTAAACTTATCTAATCAACTCAGAAAAACAGAGAAGTAACATTTTATTATCCCAAAGGTATCAAAGGTTTTTTCCAGGTTAATGATGCTGCAGATTTTTTTTTATTTCTAAAAATAAATTCTGATTTTAGGCTGCCTTCCTCTACATGAAAAACTACCACTCTGTAAAACTGCATCCAAACTGCATATTGTATTTGAATAAAGGAAGGATTACGATAAGATCTCCTTGCAATCAGCAGGCAGGTTCCCTGCTGGACCTCTTACATAACGAACTGAGGAGAATTTGGCCCCCTGCCTCCACACGGGGGCAGCGTGTGCTCATCCACATGGCCTACCTGCAGCAGCCGCAGCCTCTGCTCATTGTTGAATCTCTCCACTGCTGCCCAGAACCAGCGAATCACAATGTGGTTGTCATGGTAACCTGAGGGGAGAAAGATGATGATGATGGTGCATGAGTCAGATGAATAACAAACAGGCCCGTCATCCTCCTCACTCTCTCTCCCTCCCAGCCTCTGCTGGTTAATGTTTAATGGGTTGAGATGTTTTGACCGTCACAGTCGATTCCTCTATTAAAAGAACACAAAACTGAGTCATGACTGATTGTCGGCCTGAGTTTCCCAGCCTCTGAGGCACTGGAAGCTCTTCAACAACATCGGGCAGACCCTGAAAAAACCTTTAATGTGATCTCCTGCAAATGCAGTACGCTGTCTGTATGAATAGCTTCCAAAATGTTCTGAGATAAATATTAAGAAATTAAATATTAAGAACTTTATCTATTCTATATCGTAAAATATAAATATTAATCGTCGCTTTTAGATAAGATGCATGTTTGACACTTTAACTAAATAACTCAAAATGAAAAAAGAAGTAAACTTAAGGAAAAGGAAAAATGGTTTTCAGTAAGTAAAATGACAGTGCTTTGATTTTTTTGGACAAGTTGAGAGAAGCTGCTCAAAAAACAAAACCAATACACACTGGTTACATGGTTAGAAAAAGGGTGTTAAAATGTTGCCACAGGGGCCACAAATGGCCCACCAGAGGGTCAATGTCCACATGAAGCTGCATTTTTATATTTTCAATAAATATAAAACATTTAAAAGTCACAGGGATAATTCGTTAACACAGGGAGACATTTTTTATATTTTTTACTTAAAGGAGAACTTTGCTTTTTTTTAACCTGGGGTCTGTTTTCCTTTTTCCTTTCATACATGTGAGTGATGGAGAAAGGAGCGTTCAAGATCGCTCCAGTATTTAGCCGGGCAGGCAGCTAGCCGAACAGCTGACGGTAAGTATTGGGCAACTCGCTCTGCGTCTCAGTTCGCCCTACAAAACGTGCTTGTTTTCCACACTGAAGTGCTCTGATAGTCTCAACGAGTGTCCTACAACGTACTAGAGAGGATAAATGAACCAAAGTAACTGTATTACCTGGCGATCGCTATGTTTGGTGTTTTGATGCGAGTTATCGCTCGATTACGGACAATAATCCCGTGAGATTTGGACACAGAAAACAGGACATAAACATAAAAAATATTAAAACCTGGCAATCGCCCAGCTAATACAGATACTTTCGTTCATTTATCCTCTCTAGTACGCTGAGACATTTGGAGCACTGCAGTGTGGGAAAAAAAGCGTGTTTTTAGGGCGAACATACAAGCGAGCAGTTGCCCGACATTTATCATTAGCCGTGCTGCTAGCTGCCTGTCCAGCTAAATACTGGAGCGATCTTGAACGTTCATTTCTCCATCACTCACATGTATGAAAGGAAAGATAAAAACAGACCCCAGGTTAAAAAAAAGTTAACTTTAAGTTCTGCTTTAACAGATCTGACTCTTGGTGAGTCAGTTCAGCTGGTCAGGATTACCACACGTGTGCAAATGTACTCGTACAGTATGTGAATTTAAAGTAACTTGATATTTAAGTTAATCAAATCCTGTATGATAATGTGAAATCCTGGATTTTTCAGTACCATACACATGTGATTAAATGTTTTGACATTTTGTAGATCCATTGTGATCTGGAAGTGGCAATGCTTGTGTAAATGAAAAATATTTAACATAAATAAATTCTGCAAATAAATACAATGAAAATTAAATGAATAAATGTAAATTTAAAATGTGTGAAATATATAAAAAAAACTTTATAAATGAAGTTGATAAAACTTATTTATATACTAACAGCTACTGTCAGATTTGTTTGTGTGTCTGGTCTGTGGTTTCAGTTTTGATACATGTTTTATTTTTTAGCCTGTTTGTCTCTTTTTGGAGCTTCCGCTGTTTGTCAGCTCTGTTTTGCTGTAAAAACCGTAGGATATCTTTGTTTTTTTGTACAGGTGTAGCAGATTGTCTGGTGTCTCTAGCTGGATTTAAGGACCATTGTTCTCTATCTGGTGTATCTTTACTTCTTCCTTTTCTCTGCTCTGCCTTTCATTTCTGTTCATTTTTAATTAATATCTGCTTCCCCCATTCAGATCCAGCAATATCATATAAATTCAGTAACAGTTATTAAAAATAACTAGATTATATATGTATATTCAAATTGCACTTAATGTGGCCCTGAACATAAATGAGTGTGACACCCCCCGGTTTAGAGCCCCTTGCCACAATCCATTCTCTCACGTACCTCCTCTGTACTCTGTGTTGTTCCTCCAGTCTGCCAGGTCGATCTCTGCAGTCCCGGCAATAACCAGCTCCAGTTCTCTGGCATCAAACACAGACACCAGCCGCACGTCCACCACCTAACAAAACAAGTCCACAAACACATCAGCAGGTGAAACAGGTGAGTTATACAGCGTGACACGGTCAGGCAGGTAAACCTCAAACACCACATGTTACTGTGGGAAAAGTTTCCATCTGGCTGCTGACAGCATGATGTGGATCTGACTGGTTTACAGATGCTTGACACGCATGCAACCCTCAAAGGTCTTTGACATGAGTTGTTGTTGTATCCTGGACAATCTATTAGCTCCTCAATCTGTAACATTTAGTGAAATAATTCATTTCAAACTCCAGAACGACCTCTACGGTTGCATTGTAGAGAAACTATCACTGATATTGTGTAAAAATTTCTGTGACGCTGGTAAAATGTGCCATTTCTAGCTGTTGAAACTGTTTTTTTCATCATAACTACAACCTGACAGCCGTATCTATTCTATCTGTATCTCTCTATGTCAAAAATATCTAAAAAATATCTGTTCAACTTCAATATGGAAATTATGTCACTTGAATCTTCTTTGTTTTTCTCTTGATAACATTTATTTAGCAGAATTTCTAGGCACAGCTGAGGTGCTGAGGGAAGTTCGCTTGTTGGCCTCAGGACTGGGTCTCTGCTTGTTTTGCAGATAAAGGTGGAATCTCTAAATGGTCAACATTATCATGAGGCATGATTAGACCAGCGGTGGGGAACCCTGGTCCTCAAAGGGCCCTGTATGTATTTCATGCATCCCTTCTCCAAAACACCTTGTTTAAATCAAATGCATCCAACAACCTATCACAGTGGTTAATTCATTTGAATCAGCTTTGGTGGAGCAAGAATATTTGGAAAACTTACAGGATGTAAGTAAGATAGACTGTGAGCACCGGGAACTGTTATTATTGAATATTACTGCTTCATACCTCATAGAAACCTCGAACCAGGCTCTCCGTCTGCTGGGCGACTCCTCTCTCAATACGCCACTTGACCATTCGCTCAATGTACTCTTTCTTGTTCTTCTCTGAGACAGGGATACCAGCCCCGCCTGGCTTCAGTTCTCTCTCTGTGATCTGCAGAATCACAGGCATACATGTGGCATGAGATTTACCTTCACATGTAGAACTTTGTCAAATGCTAGAACAGCCACAAACGCACCTGTCCAAAGACTTCCTCATTGACGGTGAAGGTAAGATCCAGCATGTCTTCGATGTCGTTGTCCTTCATCCACTGCAGGCTCTGGTGGAACTCTTCATCAAGGAACTCCAGGTCGCTCAGGTCACATGGCCTGCAGGTCAGTATGACAGACGTCAACAAGGTGTTAAATTAACCAAACCATGACAGACTGTAAGCTGCGAGGCTGAGAGTTTATCATGAAATGTACAAAAAAAAGAAGTTTAAATGATCACAAACGACTTAAAACCAATTCAGACTGAAGGTATTTTCTGGGTAGATCGACAATACATAAAAACCCATTTACAAAAAAAGTTTGGGATTCAGTGTAAAATGTGAATAAAAATGGAATGAAACAATTAGAAAATCTCATCACCCTATATTTTATTCCCAGTAGAACATAAACAACTTATCAGATGTTCACATGGAGATATTTTACATTTCATAGAAAACATGAGCTAATTTTAAATCTGATATCTCTGAAAAGTCAGGAGTAAAAGGCTGGAAAACAACTGGCGGAGCATTTGGTAACTAGCTACATTAACTGGTAACAGGTCAGTTACATGACTGGGTATAAAAGGAGATTTTCAAAGGGGCAGAGTATCTCAGATGTAAATCGACAGACCTGAGAAAAACTGACTAGAAACTAAAACGTTTCTCTATGTAGAACTGTGAAGACTTTCGCTGTAGCATGAAAAATGAAATAAAAATGAATTCATAATCACATTCTCTGCCTGAACGTCTCAATCCAGCTTTTGTATTTTTTCAGTGTAGCCCTGCACTTAAGTGACCAATGAGATAAGAGAAGAGTACCATAATGTTTACTGTCACAAATAAAAATACAAGTTACCCCGGTGACAGGTTGTTGACCATCGACTATAACTTCCAACTGGCCAGATGACATTCTCCTTCTGGGCTCAAACACCATGTTCCTCCTCTCACTTGTTCAGATTTGACAACTTTTCAAGGAAGCAGTAGCATGAAGCACAGCCTGCTGTGTTTTATACTTATAGAGCAAAGCGCTGCAGGCCACATGATCCCATGAGAGACGCATCTGCTCATGCAAAGTTACAGTGTCTGGTTCCTAAAGAGGCTAGCCCTCTTGGAGCACTGACTGGTATCAAGCACTGTAATGACCCCAGAAATCATCCATTATTACTCACATTAGGCTGATATTTGGTTTAAGAGTTAAATCTTGGGGGACATTACAGGTTTAGGACTCCTAGTGGCCAAAGGTTACACGGTATGTCTTTCATATGGAGGAGATAAAAGTCAAATTCCAGCAGGTATTTGCTCTGCAGTGTGGTATTGACATGTAGATGGCTGATTTGCAGAATGAGGTTGGTCTGAAAGCCAGATCAAGGGACAGTACCTTTTGGGGACTGGTCGGCAAAGAGAAGTTATCTATCCTTAGGACATGTGCATTAAAAATGGGTGTCAACTTTAGATCCACTTACATCTGTGAAACAACATTTTCAAGCTTGTTATTAAGAGGCAGTACAAAAACCAGCATCTGTGATGGTATGGGGCTGCATTAATGCCTAAAACATGGGCAGCTTCCACATTTGTGAAGCTCCATCACTGCTGAAAAGTACATGGAGGTGTTAGAGCAACATCGGCTCCCTTCCAGACATCGTGTCTTTGCTGAAGCACATCCTGCATCCATCCCACCAGCATGGCTGCACAGGAGAACTGCTCTGCTGCATCCAGACCTGCAGCCAGCAGAAAACATCTGGAGCATCATGGAAGCACAAATCAAGCTGTGAAGCTGCAGGACTGTAGAGCAGCTAGAATCCTGCATCAGACCAGAGAGGGACA
>JAVQJG010123573.1:0-14202 GCA_036024015.1 Craterocephalus amniculus | reverse complement strand
TCCAGCCCTGGGCAGGCAGATGTGGGAGAAGCTGTTGTCGACCTCTCAGTTAGCGGCCTGATGGGGGCAGGTTACTTTTCAAACTGGCATTATTATTAAACACTATCGTGATATATATCCATATCGATCAATATGGGAAAAATATATCGTGATAATATTTTTGGCGTATCGCCCAGCCCTACTTTTAAGTTCCTTAGTTGGGGAAGCATCACTGTCATCCAAGTATAGATTTTTCCCTGCTTCACTTCAACACATCTGATTAAAATATAATGGATTCAACAGTTTTTCGTCAGGGCCCACCAAAGGCCTATTCAATTTATATTTCTGAGGAAAGCATCAAAAACCTGCAGGACAGCTGCAGTTCTTGTGCCCAAGTGTCAAATCAGAATTCATAATACGTATTGTAAAGCTAAATTGAAGTAGGATATATATCTAAATCCAACCTACAATCCATATATTCATCCAACAGAGTGCTTAAGGCCATTCCAGCCCCACAATTTCTTTTTTACTAAGTGTTATGATCTGTTATGATCAACTTAATATCTTTTGTGGTTTTTGACATTTTGTTTGTCTTTGCCTGAAGAATGAAGAAGTTACAGCAAGAGCCCAGTTCCCCTGAGTTTAAGAATAAGATCCAAGTAAGACTTAATATTGGTGGTTGACGTGTTCTGTGCATGCTTTTTCTGTATTCCCATATATATATATATATATATATATATATATATTTGAAAGGCTGTAACATCTAAAGCATGGTGTTTACTGCATATTGAAGTGTGTTTGTTTGACAAAATCGAAACTATATTTGTGTGACTGTGTCTCTACAGGTGCAAAAGTTGATCAGGCAGGAAATCTACAGAACTGTGGCAAAAAAAGAACGCAAGCTGAATGGTTTAATTAAAAACTTTAAACAGTTGAACGAATTTGACTTTGAAAGCTCAATCCAAAAACTCGAGGTGGGAGGAACTTATTTGATTTTAAGTCATTTGATTTTCTGTTACTTCCTTTTTTGTCTTCCTTCAGTTCTCCATTCTTGTTGTTTGCACACTTTTAGCTGTATTTCCTTCTCTGCTTTGATACTGTAATACTTGGTTATGTTATAATTCTGGATCTGAATAGTTTAAGCTCTGCTGGGAATGTTTTAAAACTTATTAACAGGCCATATCTGTCTTTGTGTGCCCTTCAGCTAGAACTCACCAAATTCATACAGTGACAGATGAGCAAGAACCTAACTCAACTGGTTCTTGGCATGCAGTAATTCCTGCCCCTTCTCACACGTTGCTCCTCATGGAGGATGAAATGGCAAGACGAAAAATAACTTTACTCATTCTTGCGGCCTCGATAACAAGAACAAATTTTGTGTTTCTCGCGAAGCATCTGACAATCGTAAGAATAAGCAGTCAGATGTACATATAGGGTGACATAAGCATTTTCTCAGTCAGATCCAAGGATTGCTTATCGATCACATTATGTATGTCTAACTGGTTATTCAGCAAAAACTGCAATATGGCGTCTTAGAGGGGTCCACTAGAGTTTAGTTTTTCAATCGGGCAGTATCCTGATACTGTCTGAGCAACCAGTTTTAGCTTAAATTTCAATATGAATCACTTAAACATTCGTGTTCAAAAGGTTGAGAGTCAGCTGAATTGGACACACCCTTTGTAGTGAAAGGGAAATGTTGAGCTATTGCATTAAAGCTAGAATCGAAATCAAGCCAGAGTGGTACTGATTTTGTGTTTTTTCCATGTTGTACCAAAGTAGAAAGAAGCCTGACCCGGAGTTTTACTTTGGGTAGACACAAGTATGTGACACATGTCCCCTGTCCAGACACCACAAATCTAAAGCAGAATTGAGTAAAGGCACATAAACATGTTTCCATGTAACTGTAGCCACTGAGACAGATAAGGAATATTAAAAGCACAAGTTTATAAACATTACTAGAAGAACTGCAACTGTTCAGAATATACTGGGAATGTTTCCATTTTCCAACCTCAGTTTTTTTTTTTTTTTCAAGTAAATGCAAACTAATTTGCAGACTTTTTCCATTGTCATGCTTCAGACTATTAATACTGAATCAGAGCAACCATGTTATTCATCTTTGTCCAGTGTTCATGTATCTTTCTTTTTTTATTGTTTTGCATCTGTTTTAGAGTTAAACTGGAAATCAGCAAATGAACCTGACCTAAAGTGAACCTCACCAGTGAAATTTACTGAATGCTCTCTTCTGCAGGCTCGGATTAATACCATTTCCAAGAGAGCAGAGGCGGCGCTTTCTCACTTAAGAAAGACTCGGATAAAGGTTTGCAAAGATTAAGATGCATGACTACGTACAAGCTTTATGTTTGGATACTGAAATTTGGTCGAATGCAGCAGTTCAAGCAAAAAGGTTGAAGAATTGACAGATTTGACAATCGGAGAAGCCGTACAAAAATCCGATCTGACAGAGGTCTGAATGGTTCTGACCACAAGATCAGAAAGGGTTCTTCAAGGGTGTTTTCCCACCTGTTAAGTGCACACCGCATTCCAGCTTCGAATGTTAAAATGATACATTATTTAAGTCTAAAGTTAGTGCGGCTGGTTCCACAACAGCTTTTTACAACTCGGGACCAAACGCCACTCTACTTAGAGAAAGCGTCATATCTCCATGACAACCCCTTGACATTTATTTTTATTATGGAGACTGATCGATGTTTGTTAGTTATTGTCTCGCTTTTCTATATCATTTACGATTACATTTACAACTGCTGGCAAACGCTAGAGTTTGAAAATGAAGCGTGGCTGCGGCGTGAAATAATTTGGCATTGCACTGGAGACACAGGTGCATTATATCTGTAAAAGTGTTGCCTCTCTTTAGATCAGTAGGTGTGTGGTCCTCTTACCATCTTGGGTGTGAAATGGCCTTTTGTCATCAGTTTTGCGTCCTTGAGCAGACCTCAATGGAAGCGGTGTCAAACATAAAAGCAAGCATTGTGTGGGAGCGCAGATCCATATCCTGGAGATTTCACAAGTTGACGAGCTTTAATGCTTCGAGATGAAAGCAAAATAGCTGATGGTGTGTGAAGTCAGAGATACGTAGGGGTGATGTCCGACACTTTGCTGGATTTCTCGCATGTGGCAATCAGTGATGGGAGGAATAGAAAACTGGGATATATGCGTTCAAGAAATGATAATAAATACACGCCCTCATTTGAGCATCGTTTATTCGTGAATCTTTCCCTATACACTTTCCCTCGTTGTTGTCAGACACTTTATGCTTCTCTGCAGCCTGTTTGTGTTTGTTGCAGAGTGATGGTTTGTAGGTGGAGTTGAGAAAAACTAGATTGTGGACTGGTCTTCCTGAAGAAGGAAGGGCAGCATTTTTAACATTTGCATATAATGAGTCCAACATCTTTCATTCTGTAGTGGAGCAGCTGAGAGATTGTAGATGGAGATGTGGAAAATCTCCTGAAATCACAACAAATTCTGCTTTTAACCCTCAAGACCTTCTATATCTCGCTACTGCATACATTGTCACACTACTTAAAATATAATGGGACACACTCTTGGGACTTCTATGCTGATATCTCTCTACCCAACTTTAAATTGCATCTTGAAACACCTGTTCATGAAACAGTTTTTACCGTATTGGCTGTAGTTTTATTATTGTTCCATTGTGTTTCTAATAGGGGCATAACGGTACAGGTAACCCAAGGTCCAATCTGGGTTTTGTGCAGTTCAGCCTCGGTACATATTTGGTGCACAAAGAACTGCTTTTTTTTTTTTTAATCACAAAATAGTTTTTATTTTGCTTGTCAGTAAAACCAGAATTTAGCAGTAGGAACAAACTATGTCTCTGTACAAAATAAATGAACGCTTTGTGTAATAACAATAACACTGAATAATACTTTATTCTTTGACACCTTATATGTGGTATTATAAAATATTTACCAATTTTTTATAGATACAGAGTAAAAAATAATTTGCGTTCAAGTGGATTTTAGCCTTCCTTATTGCTAAATAGATCCTAATATTTTTACTGTTATTTTGTTATCTATAAATTACACAATTCTGGAGGCGCTTAGACATATTGCTAGTGTTTCAAACGGGACGTTTTTCAATCCGACTCTGTGTTTAACGCATGTATTGTTTAGGTTTTGGATTGATTGTTTTGTCATTTTGTTTTTGATTTAGTGAAAATGTATTAACTGATAAAAATGATCAGACAATTCATAACAACTTAAAATATTCTCTCTCATTCCAGAGTGCACTGCCTGGTGCTAATGTGGATGTTGTCAGGTATGCAGAGCAGATCTTAACTTCATGTTAAGATGACTGAATTTATATCTAGATTGCTTGATTGTTCTGAGATTTTTGTTTTGAATTCTTCAGGGGAAACCCAAATGTCACCATGGAAGCTGTGGAAAAATCCTGTAGGAGCCCAGTAAACACCTGACCTGATCATCATTTTCCATGTTTTGTTTGTTTGTATTTTCTTATAATTCAGCGAAATTTCCTCTTCCAGCAGATAAAAAGATTACCGACCGTACAGCCAGAAGTGGAGAACTTTTAAAAGTCATGGTAAATTTGCAGTTGTTGTTTTTACTGCTTCAGTTTATCAAAGTGATGTTAAACTTGCAGTTGTACAAAGGGTACCACATTATTATTTTTCTTTTTTCAAGTTTTTTACCCCTTTTCTGCCTACCAAAATCTTCTCAGTAGATGAAATAATTCCTTTGTAACTCTGTTAGTCGTCTTTCCTGCAGTGGAAAGGTCTCCTTAAATATCCCAGTTCATGGAAAAACTTCCTGGAGTGAAAATGAAACTGCTGTTATTGGAAGTTATGCAGCCAAATGTTAGTAAAAGCTGCTTGTGTGTGGTTTATCTAAATGTATTGCCTTTTTGTGTGCAAGTTTTTCTACATTTTATCGCATTATTCATTAAGCCTAATATTCCTTCGTGAAAGGGTTTTTTTTAATTATGATTTTTTTTTTGTCCAACAGTTTATATAAAATTAGCAAAGGTTCACATATTTTTGTAGGAAATTTTCTAAACCATTTAAACATAAAACAAAAAGTAAAACAATTTTTTTTAACAAGACCATTGTCTTTTTTTTCCTGTTATCTACGTGTCTAAATCAACAGGTGCATGGTGAGAGAAAACACTACTTTGAAATAAGGCAGTTTGAGTTTGATGCACAAGTGTTTGGATATTAGTGCATCATCAAACCCTGGAATAAGATATGTGTGTGGTGAGGAAAAAATGTTCAGCTCCTCTGCCTTTGCAACTATTGCCGTGCACGTTTTTGGTGTGGCTTTTTTATCGGTCCATTTGTGTATCTAGCCTGATTTAAATTGCTCCCCAGTATGATGTTGGGGTTTCCAATTATCCTTGGGACATCACAGATTTCATGAAAGAAATCAAAGGACATTACTTTTGTTCATAATTGGGATTTTTCTGTGCATGTTAATGGCTATCCACCTGCCATGTGCGTCCATGCACGTGTCAGCCAAAACCAAATTTAGGGAAAAGGGTTTTGATTTGATTGTTTTTGATCTTAAGACTGCAAAATTTGGAAAGCAAATGAAAGATGACTGAAAACGCTTTGAAAATAATTTTTTTAGTTCAGGTTAGATTTTTAGTGATATGAGCAGCAGATTTAACCTCAGTAATATCAGGATTTGAATCCATGCCAGAGGAAAAATTGGTTGTCATTAGGTAATTGACAGAATGGTAAAAAGATCAATGTACCTTCTTCGGTTAATTCATGTTTTTTTGCCCCCTTCTATCTAGGAAAACACGGAAAGTGCGCTTAAGAGGATCCACAAGGATAAAGAGGGTGAGTTTGTTTTACTTGGGTTCTGTTGGTGAAACAGTCATAAATTGTTGCAGTCACGTTAACATAATCATTAAAAACCAGTCGGTGTACAAATAAACATTCAACATTTTATTTATCTGAAGCTTTGATAGCTGTAATGGCGGATAAACGTCTAGAGAGGCCTCCACCAATCCTCAGCCCTGCAGTCTTCACGGAGAAGAGGGTAAGATGTGTTCGTAACTTACCTTGACTTTACAATTCCTTTTCATATGTTGTTTTTTAATTTGCTAAATGTTTGCTAAATGAAGCCTGCAGCGGCAATTCTAAGATGTGAGTCGTCGCCACCAGTTCTCCTTCCTAACGGCGGCTCTGACTGGAAGGTAAGATACTTTGTTACATTTAATGTTTTCAGTTTTCTTTCAGTAAGCAAAAATATCTGTGTTTCCTCCACAAAATTTCGTAGCTATGGCGACACCAAAGGTCAGGCTCGGGGGGTGTGGCTCGTCATATGTACCCTGCAGCCTAGACCAGCCTTTCTCATGGGGGCCCCATGATAATTTCAGGGTACCAGGTCCTTGTAAAACAAATAAAATAGGCAACATAATTAAAAAAACAGAAACAAATGGGCTGTCTAAATGATTAATTGCCTGTACATGTCATATTATGCATATCTGTCATTATCTGCTCGTGAGAAACTGATTTGGGGCTTATATATTGTTTGATACAATTAACAGTGGTGTAAACAAACAACAAAAGAGACATACTAAAAGCAGAAAAGCTGATCAGCTGCAGCGGCATTATGATTCACAAAGCAACAGTAGAGGAGGAGCTGAGACGGCAGCGCTGCAGTGCAGAGACAGAGAGCAACTTGCAGCGACATTTGTGCCGAACTATGGAAAGGATTATTTTTGTCTTTAATGTTGGAAATGTGTGGCTGTTTGATCCTTTCACTTTGACAAGGTTGAGTGTTAAAACACCCGCATTCCCCACGAGTGCGATGCCCATGAAATGATGAAGCGGATCATCTAAAAATACTTCTTTTATTAATGACGTTTATATCTTTAAAGCCTTATGACAGATTCCCGTCCAACCAACGTGCGCCGCGTTCCGGTTGGTAAACAGTTTCGTTCCAAACTCTGCACGCATCATCAACTTGCACGTATGACATCTCCTCATCTTAATGCACGGACGCAGAATACCTCGTTTCGCCAAATATATTTCTGTGGAGCGGAGCTGTTTTTATTGATTAACTTCGGCGTGGTAATAGCACCAGCTCAGAGCAGCGGATCCATCAAGCACTTAGACAAATGATGAAATATAAGAACTCCGATCAGAGTTTAACAATGCAGGAGATTAAAATAAATGACAAAAACGGTACATTGCTTTTTTTTTTATTATTACTCAGAAATATCAGAAGCTGAAATGTTGTCCAGGGCTAACGCAGGTATTTATAGCTGTCAGTGGGGATGTAACAATTCTCTCAAGCCACGATTTGATTCTCAAATTTTAAGTTCTCGATTTTGATTTTTTACAAATTTTTTTCACAACAAAATTGATTTTAGTTATATTATAGCCAAATGATTTGTCTTTTTCTTATATTTGCCTTATTCCTCCTTTCCTTAAAACTGTGACATTTTATTGCCTGCTGCACTAACAAAACTAAACACTGAACAAATAATTATTCTAGATATGGAAATTATAACAAATCTTTTTATGAACAAAATAAGTTTTTTTTTTGTTTTAAATACCGCTGCAAATGCCAAATATTTTGGGTATTCTGACCATTTTTCTACAAATAAATCTCACTTTTGTGTTTTTTAAAAGCGTTGTCAATAGAAAGCATCATAAAATATCACTTAAAATTACCCAGCAATTACCTGTTTTTCCTCACAAAAATGTTTTTATTTGAACTCAACACATATTAAATCCAAACCTTGGGCTCACTGACTCCAAAACAAAGCCTCTTTAATCAACCTTTCTGTAAAACATTAATGATGTATATAGAAAAACTGTAGGTTAAGTGTAGGTTAGCCTATTTGTTTTCAGAGCTTACTAAAAAGGAAAAAAGGGACGTTCCCCCTTGCAAAAGCCCAGATTTAAAAAAAGTATACAGGTACAAAAAAGTGGCAAAAAGGAATGAGGAAATGATTTTAGTATTAAGAGTTATGAACAAGGAAAACGATCTACATCTAATGGATCTACTCACAGCGGTTTAGAAAAATAGATTTTACTTTTTGTGTATAATCATTTCCCCATTAATCTGCACCTGCAGTAACTGGTCAGGGTTTGATGCTTTTGCAACGGTAAAATGATGATTTCCAGGCTGATGCTGAACTGGCGGAAGAACCTGCGCCGTACAGTTTCCTGCTGAGACGCTGCGACATCCAGGATGTGCTGCTGTGAAACGCAGATTTAGTTTTCCAATAAACATACTGTTGCGTGTTTTCCTTGGCTGAGCCTATAATGGTCCTGTACTTTATAAAGTTTTTGTCGTTTCTACTGCAGTGTCCCTGTTTACCCTGTTTTAGTTTATATTATTATTTGCGCTTGTAAGATGTTTTGTGTAACAGATTTACTCATCCTGGCGGGACGTCATTGAGGCGGAACAATTCATCTGTACGGAGCGTTCCGCTAGGGTTGTGTAACAGCAAAACCGTCCGGGCGGATGCGCTAAATATTAATAATTTGCAAAATGATTTTCCTTTTTTTCTGCATTGATTGCCATTAAAACCAGTTTGAATCGATTTCCCTAGCTGTCAGTCATCCTGGTAAGGAGTCGGGTTTTCGTGCCAACATGTTAACTGGTGCTTTATAGGTGCAACACAGAGGGTCGACCTGGAGTCCAATGTCCAGTACTTACTGAAACTATGAACTTTTGAGAACTAAAGCTTGAATAAAGCCACAGATGACTGAAATAAGACTTTCATTTATTGCTATTAATGTATAAAATGTGTAAATGTGAAAAAAACAAATTCCAAAATATAAAAAAAAACGAAAACACTTTTGGAATTTGGGAAAAAATAAAACTAATTTCATAGGGCTTTTCTAAATGTCACTGTAGGCTCAAAAATGGAAGTAGATTAAGACTGTTATTTCTTTTTCTGTCCGCTCTTTTTTAATCCAGGAACAGAAGCCCATAAAGCAAGAACCACAAGATGACCAGTATACAGAAGAAGATGGCACGTTTGAACAGTTTGAGCCAAAAGCTAAAAGGTTAAAAGAAGAAATCCTCTCTCTCGAGCCAGACGGTAGTGGTTCCACCCACAAAGAGGTACTGCACAAGCTCCACATTAATATTTGAGTCAACTGTATCTGATTTTTTTTTTTTTTTTGACAAACATCCTTGCTCTCTCTCCTCCTTTCAAAAGGAATGGCTGTACTATCCTCCCCTTCCCTCCACCCCATTTCCCACCGCCCTGAGCATCGAAGCAGCCTCGTACAGCATACCCAAGAAATTAGAGCTAAAACTGGCCTTCATCAAGAACCCCACTCTTCTCTCTGTGATGTGGGACGTAAAGGAGAAAGACCCCTCTGACCCACCTATGGAGAGTTACACGTAAGACACAGCTTAATGCTAATAATCTGTTATTTTATAGTTTAATAGACTGATCGGGCCTTAAAATCTTACAATTTTCATTAACTTCCGGTGAATATTGTTGCCCTGTTTAGGAAGCAGAGTTTAGTCAGTCAGCTGTCTTCATAGCAACCATCTTTGCTTTGTTCTTGGCTCTTTTTTGACATATTCTCCTTTTCCTGCTGCAGAATCCTCCTCACGATGGAAAAGGAAAAGGGAAGTGGTCGGTTCCCAAAATGGTACACATATGAAAAACTGGAGGCCAAGGCTCTGCCCATGTGTGCTCTGATCAAAAAATACAAGCCTGGCCACAAAGTGTGTGCTGCTGTGGTGGGCAGGGATGTATTTGGACGGTACGGACCCTACAGTGATGTTTTTAAAGCCATCATACCGGAGTAGTTTGGAAGACAAATAAAACTCGAGAGTTTTATTCTTTTTTTTGTCTTCAAATTGATTGTTTTTACAGAGGAGCTTTCGTATTTGTGAAATTTGTTCCAGAGAAAAATTACTCTTGTTGAATTGAGTGAAATTTTTCTGAGATGTAAATAGTTTGTTGGAAGTTTTCAACATTTTAACTTAGACATGTTTTTTTAAAGGACCCAAAGCCTTTTTCTTTTTCCCCTTCTTTTGTCTCATGTTGTTATTGTATAATAAACCACACTGATCTTATCACACATCTATGGATTTTTTGTACTCTGGTCACACAGACTGGTTACACAAACTTAATAAGATGTGTCTCTGAGGACAGATAAGGCCTTTATATAAAATGTGATCTAAATTAAATTTTCATTGACAACATATAGCTAAATGGTCCATCATACTGTTTATATTTTCACATGATCACCTCAAGATGACAACGAACAAATGACCATGTATTCACCCGTTGGCATTTTATGTTGCGGTATACCCGCTGGTGCTTTTTTAAAAAAAAAAGTTTTTACATGAAGGGCGCAGCACACAACAAACTGCTGCTGTCAGTGGTGATGTAAAAAAGTGCTATTTTCATTCAAGAAATATCAGAAATCTTGTGAAAATAAAACAACCTGTAAGTGAACTATATTTCGAAACTCACTTTAGTGTCTCAGGTTAAAGTTTTCAGAGTCCAGCTGTCCTTAGCTTCTTTTTTTTTTTGGTCTTTATAAGTGTAGTATCAGTATTACTGTTATTGGGTATGCCATTTGTAAATATAGAACAATCACCTCGAATTTCTTGTATTTCTGTAAAACTTGACAAATAAAACTTGATTCTAATTATAAATATGTGGTGATGAAATCATTCATTAAACCTGATTATGTTTTTAAAGGATAATCTGCTCTAGCAGGATTTTTTATACAGATTTGTCAGGCATTTTCTACACAGAAAAATGCCTTTTTCTCAGGCCCATGTTTTTTCCAGCTTCACATAAAACACTGCAGCAGTAGAATCTGACACCTTTTGTCCACTTTTTTCATGTTTATTTCTGAGAGAGCAGAAGTCATCCACAATGCAATAATGTGCACTAAGATGGTACACAGTTTTTTTTTTTTTTTTTTACATGTTTTGTATTTAATTTTGTCACATCACTAAGTGCAGACAGAAATGTTTTTATCATGGAGTTGAAAATTACTAATTAGAGTAAGTTAGCAAATATAAACACAGCTTTACAATTCTTTGTTACGTTTGGTTATAAAGTCAGATAACATTTAGCTTTAAATGTCTGCTCTGGTTTATTACATGTCTGTTTTTGTAGATCATTATCTGAAACTGTCTTCAGTGACAATAAATGTTTCAGAAATAGGCTTCGCTTTAAGAGATTAAAGAGACTAAAATGGAAAGCAGTCAAACTTTAACAGGCCAGTGAGCATTTCAGGATGTTCAAGCAGACCATGCGCTTTTCTTGGAAGCACATTTCTGTGAAAAGATCTTCTCCACCATGACCTAATATGCTAAGTCAAAGTATAGTTTCCCACCTACTAATGAGCATTTTATAGTCATACTGCAGGTCTGAAATGCTTCCTCTCTGGCTCAGCTGTTGGCCGCTTCCCTGAGCTGGGTTCTTTGTTAATGTTCTGGAAACACATTCATGCTGAAGAAGTGTTCATAATGAAGATTCAGAAAACTGGATTAGTTGAACATTTTCCCTGGAAAACTTGAAACCCTTTGTAACTGGAATATAATCTGGCCCGGTCGCTACCATCAGTAATGAGTTGAGTTTGAGCCCCAACTGAAGATATTTTACTAGGATAAAATGACTTTCGTAAACATCCCATCAACTTACATCTTTTAATTTTTTTAGAACTCTTTTGTAAATAAATACATCAAACCAAAAGTTACTGTAAATGAGGCCATATTGTGATGTGTGTCTGTTGATTATTGGAATCACAAAATATGAGTACTAGTACTGCACGTTGTATTAAAATAGAAACACACAGACAAACACACACATCTCTGGCGTCGAGGTGTGAAAAGTTGAATTGGTTCCCCTTTTTTTTCTTACCTTTTTTTAACTTTTTAGTCAGAATTTGTGAGAAACTGATTAGCACGAGCAAAGGAGAGGGATAGTCTGCAGTGCTGCTCTACCGTCTCTTTACAAAACACTCTGAGCTGCTCGGATCACCTGCTGTCTCAAGATGCTAAAATATCTACCTGTGATAGTTTTTGGTGAGTAAACTGCAAGAATCTGAATAGGAATTAACATGATGCTCTCCATCAAGTACATTTATTTAAGAAAAAGTTGATAATGAAAGCCCAGAAAGTTGTTGAGGCAAGGAAAGTTTATTTGTATAGACGTTTCATGCACAAAACAATTCAAGGTGCTTTACGTTAAAAGCATTACCAATGAGCTGCAGAAGAAGCATGAAGAAACATCAAAAACAAACTTTTAACATAAATACAACAGAAAAGAGAAAAGAAAGTGTTTGCTGCTGAAGGGTCCATAGAAAATATGGATAAAAAATAGAAATATGAAACTAAAACCTACATATCATACAATACTAACAATAACATGTACATTAGAGATTCTTTTAATTACACTGAGTTTTGTAAACTAACCTCCTCAATCATTCAATAAAATCGTGGCAACAAAGTTTGTGAGCAGAAACCAAATTGGTGATGTTCATGAAAAGAAATGTGACTTGCTTACACATCTATCAGAGGAAATGTCTCGTAGTTAATTACCTACAAGGCTTGTGGGCTTGTGGGACTGAAGATAAAACCACAGTTAACATCCCCCTCTGGGACAAACTCTTTCAACACGTCAAAGAGAAACAAAAGAGCAGAGCCAATCATATCAGGTGAAAGGGGTTATAATACAGGAATTCCAGCAACTACAGTATACCATGATTCAGATTAAGGATACAGAGGAAGGATCTAGCAGAACTTCATGAACTCTGAGAAGAATGTAGATCACACATTATGATATCAAGTGTTTGCAGTAAAACTTACAGCTCTGTTATAAAGTCAGACATATACTAGTTAATTTATTTGATTAGTGATTCTGATTAAAAACTAAAACTGATTTAAATCTTACAAAAGAAACATTAAAACTCTATTAGATTATTCTAATTGCCAAAATAGATTTTGAGATACATCAGAAGAAAGTGATAATCATCTGAGTAGTCTCCTGGGGCCAGTTGTTCAAAAGATTTATCCGCATATAAGTTATCCGGATTGGATTAAATTTTGAAAATGGGTTGTTTAAAACACCCATTAAACACCCATGAAAGAGATGGTTGGTGGAGAGGAGAGAGTGAAGAACGGGTTGAGAGACCAAGAGTGTAAAAAGAGGACTGGAAGAGTGTAGGAAGAGATATATGTATCTCTCCTTCCACAGTGTATGTAGAAGGAGAGATACAATCAAGACATTTCATCCACAGAGATCTGCTGAGAGAGGAGAAAATATGTTAATAATGGCAGTAATGTCATATGTTTATACATGAGAGATAAAGATGAAGTGTCCTGAGACTTCCCTTAGCAGCCTAAGCCTATGGCAGCATAACTAAGGGATGGGTAGCCACCCCTACCTATTGAGGATTTGCACGAGTCGTAACGAATCATGTGACCTTGCCATGTCCGCCACATTGGTAGGCAAGCTTCCCCAGAAGAGTCTATTCACTAGTGTACATTTGGATGCATTCTTCGTTTTTTTTTCACCCACCCCTCTAAAATAGTGCACAAATTGTTCTCATGAAGGTATTTGTCTTCCTGACAACACCAAGCGTCTGGATAAATTACGTTCGCCCGTTATCTGGAGAAAATAAAGCCAATGACTGCGATATTCACAGTCTCGAGTGCATCTAGCTAATCAGTTTGCTACCCGAACATATCATAGGTTATTTTATTCATAATCCTCCCACACTGCTGGGTGGAAGGCGTAGAGAAGCCTGAATGCAGATTCAGTCATTCGTCTTCTCAGTGTTTCAGTTCAGTGACATCGTGTCTTTTTTGGTAGATTTTACCGGCGGGCGGTATGAACAGGTTCATGATGATCTTTCATGAAGCATGCACAGTATGAGGGGCTTACCGGTCCCATGATGCTTTTTCCAGAAGGAAAACTGCATAGATCCAAAACATCGCTAGTGCTTACTTAAGCAGATAAAATCTATGCATGTTTTGTCTACGATTAGAAGTGATCATAAGCTACCAAGCTTGCCTACCAATATGGAGACGTAAGCACACAGTCGCATGGTTTTGTGAGGCTGCAAATCCTCAATAGGATTTATCAAAATAGAACGTTTTAAGTCTCATCTTAAAGGTAGAGAGTGTGTCTGCCTCACGAACCAAAGCTGGGAGCTGGTTCCATAAGAGAGGGGCCTGATAGCTAAAGGCTCTGCCTCCCAGTCGACTCTTAGAGACTCTG
>JAVQJG010123565.1:0-24638 GCA_036024015.1 Craterocephalus amniculus | reverse complement strand
CCGGGATTGACGGCGGCTGCAGCTGGGCTGATTGGAATTGCCCTCACCTGTGCTGGCAGAGGCAGAGGAGCTGGAGCCAGGAGCAGTGTTACGAGGAGGGCGTGGCCGAGGCACAACATGAGGTTCAGATCGGTCAACTGTAAACTTCCTATTTAGTAATAAATAGGAAGCCATTTGCATGGCTCAATGTCTCCTGCTGGCAAGCAGAATCAACCTCAAATCAGGGAGACAGTCTAATTAAGAAAGCACAGCAGGAAACAGCGGGGTCAAACAGGGATAAGAGACTATTATAGGTCTGTATGAAGTCTTATGGTCAAGACATAACAATATTGAAATATTACCTCCAATGCTTGCATATCAGCCAGATGGACATGTTTTGGACAGGGCAAGTTTATTTGTATAGCACATTTCATGTACAAGACAATTCAAGGTGCATTACAAAAAACATTGGAAACATTACAGCAGGGTGCAGAAAAAGATTTACAAAGTACATAAAACCAAACTTTAAAGAAATTAAATAAAACAATTAAAAGTTTGGAAACCACTGAATTAGTGCATCACCAAGTTTGCTATAAGTTTACTACAAATTTACAACAAGTGGGCACTGTATTGATTGTATTAATTTCAATTCAATTTATTTGTATAGTGCCAATTCATAACATCATCTCAAGGCGCATCACAGACTATCAATTTATTGCTTTAAGCCAATCTGATTGTCATACATTCATATATATGAGTCGATTCATAACAAATATCCTATGTAAGGAAACCAACAGACTGCATGGAATCTAGTCTTCTATCCAATCCCTTCTGAGCTGCTTCAGTCGATGGTGGGGAGAAAAACTCCATTTCAACAGGAAGGCAAAACCTCCAGCAGAACCCGGCTCAAGGAGGGCGGCCATCTTGACCGGTTGTGGGTGGGGACAACAGAAAGGGTGCAGAGAGAGACGACAGAAAGAGAGTGTAGAAAGACAGAGGGAAAGAGGGTAGAAAGAGAGAGAGAGAGAGAGGGTAGAAAGAGACAACAGAAGGAGAGACACATTTGAAGATTGTGTCTGTCTTCGAAGATTGTCTTAACAATGACAACCACAGTCTTGAAATTAATGAACGATTAGACATAAATGAAAAATAAATAATGAAGGCCTGGCTTCCCTTGGCTTCTGGGAGAAAACACCACAGAGAATGAAAAGAAAATGTAATTGTTGTTAAGCATTTTTATTAAAATACAGCATCAATAACATATAAATGGTTATAAAACATCAATAGAAATAATTTGAAACATAAATGATTGAATGCATTTAGTTGCACTCATGTTCTGAATTTTGCCCTGCAAAATAAACATAAAAACTGGCCAGGAAATTCAAACAGGCCTGTAATCTGGCAGTAGTGATGACAATTTATCATCCATGCACTGAGTCAGTCATAGACTGATGCTTCTACACTTGTTCTGAATCTTATTTTTACTGCAGGTCAACCAAAATATTTTAAACAAAAAACATTGTTTCTCCTTGTACAAGGTTGCCTTCTCAGTATAACTGCTCTATGGGGAAAACAAACAAAAAGGCCCTTTTTGAGTTTTTATATCCATAGCCAAACCCAGTCCTTAGGCCTTGAGGCAGAAAAGGTTAAATCAAGGGCAGCAATAATACATATCCACTACAGTGCTGACCAGATATACAACTGATCTCACCTGTGAATGAGAGGCATCAGACTTTCTTACTGTTAGCACTTTAGGATGAGGTAATGTCTCCACAGCAAAGTGTGACGGATGGTTCAGGCCTCCGCCAACAACTGGCTGAATATGTGGATCATATTACGCTTGAGGATCCTTGTGACCCCATCAGCCTAGGATCTGAAAGGTCTGAGCATATGGCAGGTGAAGTCGGTAAGTAATCCACCTTACTCATTGTTACCCAAATCACAATGGATGGTTTTACTGCTGTTATAAAGGGACAGACTTGATCAACTTTTCTTATATCTATCAGAAAAGTGTTTCTATCACATTGTGGACCATTCTAAGTCAACAAGTGTCTTTTTGAGTCTAATAAAAGAGTGGAAAATCGTGCCTTTTGCCTTTAAAGGTTTTGTTGTGCTGGTCTATCGTCCCTTCAACTTTCACCTACGGTCAGCAGATTTGGGTAGTGACTGAAGGAATGTGAGCACCTAAAATGAGTTCACGTTAGAGGACTGCTGGGCTCAGATGAAGAAATAGGATGTGGAGAGTTTGCATTTGATGGCAGCTTTTAGAAGAGCTATGGCTTCTCTGCATCAAAAGGAGTCCCAGCATGTTGACATACCCGGAGCTGTAGATTGTGTTGAACTTTTCTTGGCTATAACATTTAAGAAATGGAGATAGAAGACTAAACTAACACTAACACCAAAAGTGTGTTTTCGAGCTTACATTATGATTCTATGTGATTATGCTTCTGAAACCTCTGGCTTTGCGGAGTAAAGTATGGAGCAACTGAAAGAAATGGTCTTTAAAAAGTCCTGAAACCAGGGTGCAACCTTGGAGTCAGGTGCTGTTTGTTCACTTCATTCTACATCGTGCCTATACCCCTTTTTCTGCCGCAGGAATGATCTCTTAATCAGAGATTGCCTCAAAATGGTAATTCAGATTTCTGAGAACAAATCCAATTTTCCTCGATTTCCAGTTGTGCGTAGTCACCACAAGTTGCCGCTTTCGGCAGGATAAGTTGGAGCAGAACAAGAGTGTGTGAAGAGACGAACAGACAGCAATGATTGCAGTGACAGTATGTCAAACACATTAAAAATTTTCCAGGTGAATTTAGTCGTGTGTTACTACTACTACTACTACAACTACCGTCATTTAGCAGATGCTTTTATCCATAGCGACGTACATTTGAGAGAACAATACAAGCATAAATTCAAGGAGTAGGATACAGTTTGAACAGGTGGACTGCTGGTCATCAATGTAGTTAAGTCAAGTTCTAAGATCGTGCTAAGTGCCTGTGTGTGTATGCAAGTGCCGTATGTCTGAGAACAAGTGTCCAACAAGTCCTATGTAAAAATCACATAATGCAAAATTCGTAGAACCAAGTTATGGTAAGTGCAGAAAGCGGTTAGTGCTGGGTCAGGTTAATATTTTAAGTGTGAAAGTGCTCTTCAAAGAGATGGGCCTTGAGTTTGCTCTTAAAGGTAGAGACAGACTCTGAGGATCGGACTGAGTTTGGTAACTCATTCCACCATGGAGGGACAACAGAGGAGAAGAGTCTGGATGCTGATCTCATGCCGTGTTGTGTAGGAACCACCAGGCGTCTTTCAGTGGCAGAGCGTAGCTGACGAGAGGGAGCGTAGCTCTGGATGAAGGAGTGAAGGTAGGTAGGAGCCGTGTGCGTTAGGGATTAGTAAGCCAGAAGCAGAGCTTTGAACTTGATGCTGCTGCTACTGGAAACTAGAGCAGAGAAATCAGCAAGGGAGTGACATGAGCCCTGTTTGGCTGAGGTTAGGGTCACTATGCATCTCCTAAAGAAACACCTCCATGTCCTCTTTCAGGGTTTGGCCTCTCCCAGTATGGTCCTGGGGAATTTGGAAGGGTCCATAATGGACTCTGTGCACCTTTTCACCTTTTCACCTTTTCACCTTTTCACCTTTTCACCTTTTCACCTTTTCGTTGCTCAGTTTCCATGTCCTTTCTGACTTTCTTAGTACAGGGAGGTGCTCTCCAAGGTTGCTCATGCGCCTTTTGCTCTGGTGTTCAACAAATTTATCAAAGTCCTCGTTGAAGTTTGCCCTTTCCAATTTCAACTTGTTGATTCTCTCCTTTACGGGCTCGGGCTGTGTTAAAACAACTGGAAGATACTCCTTTGGATGGGTGACGAAGATGCGGTAGCAGGCTCCTGTTCACCTCTGCCTCCCCTTTCCTGCACTGGGACCTTTTTAGATCCTACCACAGGAAAACTTTACCTCTGGTACCCTCCCAGTTAGGATGGTTTGGGTGGGCTCTCTCCGCGTCCTTGTTCCTGTCCTGGTCATTACCATCGTGCCCATTTCATTTAGTCTCTTCCTTGGTTGAAATCCAATCTTTCCTGGAGGTCGCTGGGTGTCCAAAGATCCTGGAACTTAATGCTATATTAATGTTATTTATTTGCAAGTAACTGCTAGGGGCAGTGTAAGGACCAGTTTGGCAGGATGACAGGTCATGGGTTGGTTTAGAAGAAAAGACAGGAGATGCTTGGTTTGGGGTCTTATGTACCATCTATAATAACGCTGATATAGTTTTTTCTAGATAACTTCTTCTGTTGTTGCCATGTTTATCGTTTGATTCAAACCCAACAAAACAACTCTATCCTGTCTGAATGCTACAACGCCTCCTTGCAGAATCCTCCTGTAACAGATGCAGAACATAGGCAGAGGTGGCTATTAACGAGTTACATTTACCCCGTTACATTTACTTGAGTAAATGTCAATTTATTATTTTAAAATGTGCTTCAGGGGCGGATTTATCTTCTATCTGTTCCTTTTAGTATATGTAAAATAATGTCAATTCAAACTGAACATGAAATGAAATGAACATGAACAAATAAATAAATAAATATGTGTTGCATAAACAGCCGGATTTCCCTCTTCAGATGACCCGGGTGGTTTAGTCTGGTTGTCACTAAAGTTGTTTATCATTTTTTTGTTATCACATAATGGCAAGCTTGAAGGATTCTAAGGGAGCAGTTCATGACATTTTGATCCGTTTTATCCAGAAGGGACATCAAAAGTGAGCAGGCTATCAGAAAATCAATACATCAAGCTTTGTTCACTGAGGAGTAGAGACAAAACATCACTGATACAGAATTTCTTAAACAAGCAGCCTGTCAGACAAAGTCAGAGCAGTTTTGTCCCAAAGGACAAGCACTTTCTCTAAATCACTTATTGTGTCCTGACACACAAAAAAAGTTCTTTGTTTTTGTTTTGTTTTTCTTTGCTTTTATTAAAAAACAACAGCAGAACAAACATCTTTGTGCTTCAAAGGTCTGAAATTAAGCTACCAACCTCTTGTGTGCCACTTGGTTGAAATCATTGGATGCATTACAGCACGCCTCAGGCAACAAAGCAGAACAAACACTGCGACAACAAATTACATCATTATTCATTCGAGGCATGTTATTACTTCAGTGTGTATTTAAACTCCTTTATAGGCCTTTGAAACAACTAAAATCCTTTTTTGAATCAGCTTTTCCTTCCACCTTGACTTTGTTTGGTTTACAACAAGGGTTATGTGTTAAGAGGCCAAACACCATCCATTAATTACTTGTTAAAGTTTATAAATGGCGTGTTGAAGTTCACACATCACTTTTTGTTTTGATACTTCAATAAGTTACTTTTCTGGCCTAAAGGTTTTAGTAAAAGCTGCTCTGATACAAAAGCTGACAGATACTCAACAATGAGTTAAACCTCCGTTCATCATCATTGACCCTCGTTTTTATCAGGTCCACCGTAGTAGTATCACTCTGGACCGCCTTTTTCTTTCTTTTTGAAAAAGTCCCGGTATGAATACCATTACATTTTCATCATACTGTCATACTGTGATACCCTGCCTACAGTATAAACTGTCTTCAGTCTTATATATTACATGGAGAGTGTGTGAGTCAGATGTGTGTATGGATGCATGCTGACTGCATGAAAACATTTCTAATCACAGCCTAACCCAGAAGAATGGATCATTCCCAGGTCAATCCAGTCAAATCATTAGCTTTCGAGCTTTATCATTACTGCCAATATGTAACACTTTCTACCCACTTTCTGTGGTCAGTGATGATGTTTGCATGCGCACCAACCTGCAGATAAAATGATTAACCGCCATCGGTATTAGTGGAAAAAAACACAGGACAGGCTCATAGAGATTTGTCTATACTTTTTTTGATGTCCTGATGTTCTTTTAGCTGCTTTCTCCCTCCACATCACACATGGAGCACAGAAACAGTGAATTTCTCCTCTGTGAGATAAATAAAGTCTTATCTTATCTTAAACATTTATTGTTATTTTTGTTTTAGAGAAACCCTTGTAAGTGATTTTGGGCTCCCATGCTCTCGTATATTAACATTAAACTGAAAGATGTTTGTTTCCAAAGTCTTTGCTGTCATTATTTAGTTTAAGCTGACAGGTAAGTCTGTTTTTACCCACATAAAAAGCTATATTAAGAGTGTCGTCATGATACCATGGTATACTGTGAAACCATGATATTTTTAAGGTTATTATTCCTTGAATTTCGTGGGCGTGTCTTCTTCCCTAAGCCAAAGCGGGCGCTGGTTCCATCAGAGGAAATGCCTGTAGATACTCAGCCCAGTGAGCATAAATCTGCTTTCATCCTCACTCTGATGCTCATACTGATCTTCATCAGCTCGTCTTCCCCATGTCTACATGACTAGATGTGTTGAGTTGCTGCCATGTGATTGGCTGATGAGATGTGTGTGTTAACACACCTGTTTGTGCTCTCTTTCAGGTGGTGTATCTCTGGGTATCAATGCAAATGGAGAGAGGCTCAAACACTGGTTTGATTGCCTCAAAAACAAGGACAAAAAAATCGAGCGCTGGCACACGCTGACCAATGAATTACCCGGCACATTAAACGACTGAGGAGCCACATCCTGCCATCCAAACTGTTTCCCCACACACATCCATCCACACCTGGCTGTCTCATAGGACTCCTGCCCCATTTTCCAAACTCATCTCAGCTTCTTCTTCTTCTTTCCTCATGTTGGCTGCAGCGACACCTGACATCTCTATTTGGGAATATATTTCCTGTCAGCAGGGCTTTAGCTAAAAAATACCTAAATCTTCTGTTTCACATATTCCACAAACACAACAGGAGAGTCACGGCTTCTCGGTTATTTTTCTTCTAGGAGATGTTCCATCATTGACATGAGTAATTGGGGATTTCAGTGTTGATTTTTAAGATTTTCGGCTTTCTCGCATGATGAGTGAAGATAAAAAGAGCAAATGCTCTTTATTTGATGAAACCTTTATCAGCGGCTGAATAAATTTCAGCAGAGGAAAGCTCTCACAGAGTCACCTTCTGGCTGTGAGGAGGCTCAGAACAGCAAGAGGTAAACTAATGGAGAAACTAACAAAAGATGTAGCAGAGATTTCCTAATGTGCAGAAACATTTAGGGAAATGGTTCTCATCTTCTCAAATAAACCCCTCGTCATCAGTTTGTCGGAAGTAACATGTAGTATTGTTCAAGAGAAGCTGAATGGAAAGATGTCGCACTTTAATATGATTGTAAAACCTTTATCAGCATCCTGCACACTGTAACTAGCAGTGTGTTGGAGTTATTAGATCAGTTACATAGAATCAGGGTTTTTGTCCTAGTATCTGATTGGATCGGACACAAACCCTGCAGATGAAGTACAGATTTGATCAAAGTTTACACCAAGTTAGTCTCTGACTTCTTTTCTAGATTTTTCTTTGCACCACTACAGCGTGAAACGGATGTAATCAAAACTATTTTTAAAATATGGTTTAAGTTAAAGCCTCAGTATGCTTCAACTAAGCAGGATCAGACGGGTTGGACCCCTGCAGGAATCACCAGTATCTTGTCTGATGATATTCGAGTTTTAAAAACCTGCAGCTGCTGCAGGAATCGTTAGTTTGTCCACTAACGGAGTAATACTGCAATGAAAACTAAAAAACCCTATCTTTCTCATTCTACTTCCGTCAGGCAGACAATGGGCCTCGTTCACCAAAACCTCGCACAAATCTTCTTGAATTGTTGTCATTTGTTCTAAAAAAGAACCTATTTTAGTTTAGTGGGCATTAAAGATCTATTCTATTCTGTTTTATTCCTTAATTTCCTCCGAAAACTACATCAGACACACCTTTCCTCCTAGACTGATGAATGCCAATCTCCAATAAACTGAATAGACATGCAGTCGTCCCTAATTTGAAGATAAACACTCAAAAATGCCTATGAAAGGTCATGAGACTGACCTCTGTCTACGTGAGACGGAGAAGGTCGCAGGTGTAACTGATGCCCACCCTGGCCAGCGGCCTAAAAGCCCAAAGTGCAGAGAACCTACACACATGGTGTAAGGCTTTGTCTTCAAATGACAACAAAGGTTCATGAGAACGGCTCTTAGTAGCATAAGTGTCCAAATAAATACTCATCACATTTACAAATAGATTTGCAAGGTCTAAAAGGATTGGTCCCTTCTGCAGGACAAGAACTGCAGCATCGCCTAGCAACAACACATAAGTCAGCATATTTGGCTCTTCTGGCTCCGTTACGGCACTGCATGTGTTGTGTGGTAGAGTAGTGGACCAAATGTCCGCTGCCAGCCAGGCGGGGATAATCGGGCCTCTCCTGCAGCCACATGTGGTCCAGATGTTAGTCTGTATGTGTATTAGGGCAAGGATTGTGTGGTCCTATTACAGAAAGCATGCCTGCTTCGCGATGAAGGCAGTTTCCTTGTGGGCCAGATCTTTAGGTGACACGCTGAGTTTCAGCAGCTAAATTCATATTTTGTCACCACTGCAGGTCGAGGCCAAACCTGTTCCCTGTGGGTCTACCAGCAGGTAAACTACGTCACTCTAACATGTGTAAGTCACAGGGCGGCTCTCAGTTAATAATGTGCAGGTCGGAGGACTCGCCGGCCTGAATAAAGCAAAACTAAAAATTAGCCATCAGAGCAACCTCCATTCCCCTGAAAACACAACCAACTTCCATCCTTACCACACCCAACCACCAACCCCAGCTGGATGTACCGGCGCTAGCAGCTCACGTGTAGATCCCACCTGAGGACGATCCACGGATGAAATGGACCCAGATTACTTTTACTGCTTCCTTTCATCTTTGATGATTAAAATAGCAACAGAGAGCTGTTGTCATGCATTCACTGTGTTAACCTTCTTTAATGCACTGTGATGGCGAGCAATGCAAAGCAGAGGTTGCTATGGCGACAACATGAGCCCCGATGCACAAACACAACCTTTTAACAAAGCATGGTTGAAAGCGACACCTTGTTAAAGTATACTGAGGCCTTGACAAGCGCGGCTGGAATAAGCGTATGAGCAACATAAAAAATCTAAGGCTGAATCACAGGATGCTCATTGGCTGAGAACCGTGAGATCAACAGTTCTACCAGAAATCTCCTGATATCTTTGTAAGTGGAGAAAGTTGATAAACCAAAACAATAAAACAAGCTCAGAACTTCCTACAACAATGTTTTCTGTAAACTAGACGATACGCAACAATGCACGACTTGTTTTTTTTAAATGACTTTTCAGTGCAAGCCCTTTTCTATAGAGCTGCCTCGCTTTGTGCTACTTCTGATGTCAAGGCTCGACAAGTTTTTCAAGCATCCCACCCACGCTTCTTATTCAGAGCGAGAAAGCGCCTGATCGCTATGCATTTAGATAACTGCTAGAGTCGTGTTGCTACAAGGCCACTGCACTGGGAGATCCGTCCGGCGACTTCGTTCAAATTAAAGAGAAGCTCCGTGTCCTGATCAATATGGGAATTATGCTGGGAGCTCAAAAGCAATCCCAAAAAAGTGCTAAATATTTTCCATATTTATTCAGGTGGGACCAAGCAAAACGGAAATTTCACACCATCTTAGCTTGTTCATTCATTTACTTATTTATTAATAAACCTTGCTGTAAGGCAAGATGGGTTTATTTGTGCATTTCATGTACAAAACCGTTCAAAGCGCTTTACATGAAAGACTAAAAGCATTACAGCGGTGTGCAGAGGTAAACATCAGAAATAAGATCATCATTTGAAATTCATAACAAAAGAGAAAAGGGAAAAAGAACATTAAATTAAAAACACAATCAAGTTTAAAAGAAACAAAGAAAGTAACAAAAAAAACAGAATTTTAGGTTTAATAGCAGGATGTGCATTGATTAATAGCCACAAGAAAAATGTTTTAACTAGTGCTCGGTGGTATACTGGTTCATACTAAAAACTAGGTATTTTTATTATGATATAAATCTGATTTATACTACAATCACTGCTTTAAAGCGGATCAATGCAAGTCTGGATATGTTTACCATGCAGGGCGCACCCCAAAGCTGTAGGGGGAGCTCCAGAGCGAGAAACTTGGCGACAGAGGAAGAAGAATGTTGTAAACGGAGGCATCTTACGGTTGTCTTGAACAGGCTACGGCTAGTTAGCATGGCTTCAAAAGCTTGACTCGTTTTGATGGCACGCTAAGAAAGTATCATAAGAAAAGAAAAAAGAAAGAGAGTGACAGAGCAAGAGATAAGACAGGAGTCAACATTAACGTGACTTAACTGACTGGAGATCTCAGAGAAGAGACAGGATGAAGTAAAGTTTTAAACCGTTGGACGAGGACCGAACACCTATAGTCAGCACCAGCAATCTGCTGCACCGCCAAACATGCTTTAGAAGAGGAAGAAAGTCTGAGACTAGGATCAGCGCCCTTCACATGCTCACGTAACACTGAAAAACATTGAGGTGTCAGGTGTAGACACGTTCACTAGAGCTAAAAGAACCAACGCCATCCCAGTCCATGGAGCCAGAGAGCTGGCTCTGATTGGTCCAGAGGAGAAAGACGAATCCCACGAACACGCCGAACATCAGACGACAGATCAGTTATTCGATACACTGTAGGAATGCTTCTCTTGATCAGTTAATAAAGTGGCCAACACCCAGTTGTATTCTGGGAAATAAGAATGATGAAAATATACCGATAGATCATTTCGGCTATAAATCACCCAGCACTTGGTTAAAAAATGTTTCTGAAAAGGAAGAAAAAACATTTGAACCCTTAACTGGCTAGGGCCCATCTATGGGCCCTCTAACTAAAAGAAATCTTTATCTTTAAATGTGAAAGAGAGAGAGATTTAGGGGGTTACTCTATAATGACACATTGCTTTTGAATGTAGTCTAAAAAGTTTGAAAACAAAATCCAATATGGAGATATTTGTTAGAAGTCTGTGGAAGTTTTTTGGAGACAGTTAAGGGGTTTAACCACAAACGGTCCGGTAGGAGGCCTGCAGCACAAGTCACAGCAGGTCTTTTTTCATGAAAAACTCCTACTTATTTATAAACTGTACGTCCTGTATCCTGTATCATCTCAGGGCACTTCAAGCTGAGAATAAACAAGTTAAATAAAAGTACAGTTGCATCCAGTACAGTTCAAATCAGCCCAGCTCATCATAGGTCCAAGTTTTATTCACTTTCTATCTATTCAGCGAAAAACAGGCAGAAAAAAGGCATCACAACCTTAATGAGACTCAGTCAGAATGAGATGACAGACATAAATATCACAGCGCTCTCCGGCTGGTGCACTGTTGCTCATAGCCTAGGCTACAGCGAGTTAACCGGCCAGCCTGATGCAGACAGTCGGTTTAACCAGAACATGATCGGGTCTCAGCTCCTGTGTGCCTGCGATAAGCAGAGAGCCGGAGATGGGCCCCGATAGAAAAGCTTGTGTGTGCACGACGTTTCTGATGATTAGTGGGCAATTTCATCAGAGGTGGAAACATCCACAGCAATCGCGCCTAAAGCCGCTGTTTACGGCATGAAGCGGCTGTAATCAGCTGCAGGGTGAAGTTCAGCGGGTGACCCGGTGAAAAAAAAGAAGTAAAACATCACTTGTCGAGCCGCAGAAGCGCGGGACCGGGGCAGCTCCTTGGCGCGTACAGCTCATTGTTTACACTACAGAAAATGACAAAAAAAAATTTAAAAAACATGCTGATTTCAGCCGTCATGTGAATGAAAACCACTGCTGTATGTCAGTTCAAAACGTTTACGTCAAACAAAGTAATGTTGATAATAATCAAAGCATGTATTGTTTACAACAGATAAGTCCTGCTGTGGAGGCGGGCAGACGTGGCTTTGCTAAGAGGCAGGGATGAGAAGGGCATCATTTTTATTATACTCGCAGCGTGTGTGTATCGTTACTATGCTGTTTAATCTTGAGGTTTTTCTAATGTAAGCAACTCCAGTATCGATGTATCAGACAGAATGTATGTTTAACCCCTTCTGTTCCACTGAAAATGTGCACGGCAGCGCTCCGGTCTGAGCTGGGAATAGAGCCCAGCAGCACACTGCCAGGGGCTGCTTTACACTCAGATAGCTACATTTCTACTCTGAATAATTGATGTTTTTTCACCCCACCTCTCCTTTAATAATTCATAGAAGAGTTTAAAGCCCTGCATTCCTGGAAACTTTGGATCATAGGTTTGGGATGCATCGCCTGTTATAGTTTTATGAGTTTGAGTCTGCTGTATGACCTTTTTCTGCACACCCACCTTTTCCTTTTGGATATTTGTGAATTTCCACAGCGAGCATATGGAAACGGCATACAAATGGCCCGGCAATCAGGATTCCAGTCAGGCTTGTAATTCGGCTAACAGCTTTGTGTCATTACCTCACATCACTGGAAGTGATGGGCCTGGCATGTTCGTTCTATCAGTGTGGCTGACTGTTTTTGTAATCACATCATTTTAACTCACTGATTACAGCCCTGATGTCCCTCTGTTGTATCACCCAACCTCCTTCACCCATGTCTTCAATATTGACATTGTTTGAATTGATTAGATTATTTTTCACACTACCTTCCGTTCACGTTGTTTTTGATTTTAACTACACCTTTGGAGACAGCAGGAAAGAAATGCCCGATGCGTCCCATCGGGGGCCTCTCATCTCTGTCTTCTTTTAGTGTTAACAGCCTCTTCAGACACATTGATTTGTGAGGCACAAGCCGGCTGTGAAACCTTGTTGGCATCTCAATATCCTCCTTGACACAATGATCTCTATCCCCGTTGAATATGTAACGAAAACAACCAACATGTGATTTTGATTTTGTAACCTGTCTGCCTTTGTATGCAAGCTCAATATTACCGATGAGAAAAGAAAAAAAACAACTGCATGCGTATGTTCATGGTTTGTCATGAGATGACTTTGCCTAATGTTTGATACTGTTTTTCTGTATAAACAAACAAAATATACAACTGTGGATGCTCTAAGATTATGCTAAAAGTCAAGTCTTTCTTCTGGACAACATTTTGTACCTTTGAACACTCGCATCGCCTGTTTGGCTGCTGTATTGACTATCTGGAAGTGTGACTTGATGTGAATTAAAAATCTCTCCTTTGTTGTTTTGATAAAAGTTACTTGGATTATTTTAGATGTGTTGTGATCTGCAAGTTGAAGTAAAACATCTAACAAACATATACAAATTCAGAAGAAGAAGATGCAATGTACACTGAAAACACAGCTTATGGTGAGATAAGAACAGCAATGACAAAATGCAACCAAACAGGGACGAATGAACAAAGCCAGATAACGTTCTGTTAAAAATTAACAGAGGGGTTTGTTCTTGTGTTTCGCGTCATAATCACCATCTTTGCTAACAAGACGTTTTATTCCACATAGCTGCATGTGAAGGTGTTGAATGTGGTGTCATTGCTGTGGCTCATTAGACTCCATGTAAATGGTGCACGCAACCAGCGGGCAGCCACTGCCACCTCAGGGACGCTGGTGGTCTGTGTTTTGACAGGAGAGCTACAGGAGCTGCATTACTGCTGTGATTCCTATTAATAAGAGACCAGCTCATCACGCAAGCTCATGTCTGAAAATGTAACAACTGAATTAACAAGACAGCATCGTGTGATTTTAAAGGTTTATCTAGATTTCAAGTTCTCAGCATGACATTTCATGTTCTATGACTCTCAACCATTTCATTCACAGTTCCAGCTTGTAATGACAATTGTTTGTTAAATTAAGCTTATATCAAAATAGAGCTGTAATAACCGTGAAATCTTCATTAAGGCCGACTCTGAGGTTATTTTCTCTGATTTGTTTTTGGCATCCAGAACAGAAAAAACCCCCGAAGACACTCTTTGAAAGAGGTGGTCTGTGAATATCCTAAAAATTGCTCATTAAGACGTTCATTTACAAAGATGAACCTTATTAAAAACCGTTTCATCCAAATGGCAAATCAATATTACATTGTACAAACACATGTAGATGCCGCAGGTCAGCAAACTAGATGCACGTAGAAGCATCTGACATCTAATCAATGTTACACTGAGCTGCTTCTATTCAGAACACAGCAGCATTGTACGTGGCCATACAGTATACAAGACAAGGCAATTTTTCAAGCTGCTCCATTAGAACATCGCAGGACAACTCAGACAGATTTGACCTGATCTTTCTTTTGTGCCTTGAGACAAGCTATTGTTGCAGAAGGTTGCACAGCTCCGGTTGAAGAGTTTGGAACAAAGAGAAACTGCTTAAAGCCCCTTGGCGGTATTTTATCTGGTCCTTGCTCTGACGATGGGCCTACTCGGTGCTATGACTGTTTTATTTTATTTATTATTTTATTTTATTTAGTTATTCCAATCCATCAAGTCCATTTTGATTAGATAAAGTAGTTAATTATAAAAAATAAAAATAAAGGATCTACTTTCAAAAGACTTGTCTAATCCTATATTTATCATTTTTATAGAAATAGTTATAGATTTCACATGCACAAGCCTTTTTAACTTTTTTGAATCCATAACATTTTCATCATCACGTTAAAAAAAAGTATTGAAGTGCTTTATTGGTGTCATTGAAATCTGCAAAAAGAAGAAGAAAACAGAGGGAAAGTTTCAGCATATCAGTATTTCCCTGAAATATATTGAAACTAGACAAAGACTTGCCCAAGCTGATCTCCTAGAAATACATGAAATAAACACAATTTTAATTTGACACCCAACACTATGTGCTGGGCCCATGCAAATGAGGGCAATTCAAAGTTAAATTGGGATCTTTTTTGTGATGCCCACAAAAGGCTTCTTTTTAAGTATTTTTCCCATGTTTATTTAATTTAATTTTTGACTGGGATCCTGCCTGCACGCAGAGCTCAGATCCTCAGCATTAAAGTCATGAAATGAAGGTTTAAACTATGACTATGAGCGAAACGAAGCTGCATCTCCATCCAGCAGACCTGAAACATGTTTAAGTAGTGAATACAGGTTCATTTTTCTTACAGATTTTTTTACAAATTTTCTCTGAGATCTCGTGAAATCTTTGCTATGAACGTTACATGTATGGATCACTGCCTGGACCCAGAAAGTTTTAAAAAGATTTCTTTACTAGGGGGATAGGGATGACTGTGCCGTTTGAGCTTCTGTAAAATAATGCTCACAATCATTGGCAACAAACGAATATTAAGATAAAGGTTGTGAAGAGGGTTGTTATTAAGATGGATCTACTTTCCTACCCTCACCTACGGTCAGGAGCTCCGTTAGGGACCAAAAGAGCAAAGTCAAGTATACAGTAAGCAGCCGAAATGGGTTTCCTCCGCAGGGTGGCCAGGCTCTGCCTTAGAGATAGGGTGAGGAGCTCTGTCATCTGGGAGAGGTTCAATGTAGAGCCGCTGCCCGTCCACATCCAGATGAGCAAGATAAGGTGGTTCTGGTCAGAATACCTCCTAGATCCTCCCTGGGGAGGAATTTCAGACAGGTCCCACTAGGAGGAGACTTCGGGGTAACCCAGGACACGCTGGAAGGATTTTATCTCTCAGCTGGCCTGGGAGAACCTCAGGATCCGCCAGATGAGCTGGCTGATGCGGCCGGGGAGATGTGATAGGCTGCTGCCCCCGCCACCCCACCCCGGATGAATGGAAGAAAATGGATGGAGGTTGTTTTTCTAACTGTCTTGAGAGCAATTGTCTGATTGTCTGCACCCCCATTTTCCCATCACCAGAATACAGGCCATATTTTTCTATATATCGATCAAATTATTTATTAATTTGGTTTTATTTCTCATTTTTGTTGTTTTGTTTTTCTTTTTGTAGATTATGTCTTTGGTATTTGTCAATAATTTTTCTGACATCTATCAATGTTCAGAGCTGCCAACTTTTCAAAATTTTTTGGAGTGAGATTTAGTGGAGCCAACCAAAATTTTCCCGCATGGCACAAGAGATAAGACACAGCATGTCTCATTTTGTGCTGGTTAACTTTCAAATCTTTCATCAAATCAAGTCATTGAAATCTTGATGAGTTCAACGACCTGAAGAAAAAAATAGCTACCAACATATCATCTCTTGTCAGGACCCACTTGTAGGGACCACGTCTTTGGGAATAAGTAAAAGTACCACGATCAATAAGTACCGCTCAATCAATAAGCTGCTGTGAAATCATCCTGCTACCAGAGAATTTGTGTAGCTTAGAGAATATTTCTCATAACAAATAATTTCATTTAGTCCACGCAGTAAACACTTGTAACTGAAAGGGACGGTGATCTTCCAGGGAAGCGCTGATTTAATGAGAACATGATGAAGTGTGGACGAGCCGCGCAGATTTTAGCCTGACGGTAACTGAGAGCGTTTACCTGATGGTGTGTTTAAGTGAACATGGTGTGTCGTACGTGGGAGCGCCAGTAAATGTAATACCAAGGTTGAGGCCCCCAGGACTTCGCAGCCTACAGTCGTACAGTAAAACATTGAACAGTTGTTAGATAACATGAGTTTTGTGTCCCGTCAGTGAGATTGATCCGGATTCCGAGTTGGAAATCTGCTCTTTATGGGGATTCTGATTGAATTTCTCACTTGAAAGATAAAAATTCCGACATTTCTATGTAACTAAAACGCACCATCAGTCAAACCGAACAGACACCGCGCTGCACGCTGCAAAGATATTAATCCTGTTTTACTGGCGATGTTTTACAGGCAAAGTGTCTGTGTCACTGTGAATCTGAAGGGGGAAAATCCCCTTCCTCCCTAGCACTGTCTGCCATAGCCTACTGAAGAACTTTTAAAACCTTAACTATATTTAAAAATAATAAAATCCTGATAGCTTGTGTTTCGGCGTGAGAAAGTTTAAACCTTTTAAATGCGTGAGTCACAATGCAAATGCATGAGGGTTGGAAGCTTTGATTGACAGGTGTCAGATATCCAGGGAAACGTGGCCAAGAGTAGCAAAACCATGGTTGTTTAGCCTGTTAACAGTGCTTTAGCTTTAGCCCGCCTTCCTCTGTTAGCTGGTTAGCTTCTGTTAGCTCCGGGCTAGTGTCAATCACCACCACCACCCCCACGCTCACAGCCCCTCTCTCCACGCCTCCTCGTCGTCACGCGGGAGAATAACATCCTAAGTTATATGAATTTTAACACAACTGAAGCAACGCATAACAGAGGCCACACATTAGATCTTTTAATCACCCTGGGACTTGGTATCTGTGTCTCTTCTTCTGTCACTAAAGTCGCTTTCTCAGATCATTCATGTATATTTTTTACACTAACTGATTTTACTCCAATGAATACACATAAAAGGACTACTGAGAGGCTCTGTCTCAACCCCGGAGCTGTTGCTCATTTTATGCATCTTTTACAGAGCAACCTACTGCACATCTCACCTACTTCATGTGATCTTCTTGTTGATTTTAACAGTAAACTCAGGTCCACTCTGGACTCTGTTGGTCCTCTCAGGGTCAAACATAGTAACATTAAACAAAACCCACCATGGAAAAATGTAGAAATAAAGAGGTTAAAAAGAAATTGTAGAAAAGCAGAAAGAAGATGGAGAAAGACTCCACAAAGAAATCTTAAAAGACCTATTATTTTTTTATAATAAAGCACAAAAATGAGCAAGACAAGCATACTTCTGAAGGATCATTACAGATAATCATAATAACCCAAAGACCCTCTTTAAAGTCATCAACCTCTTAATTAGCCCTGTTGAAGACGCAGGTGAGACCGAAAGCTACATCCAGTAGACGTGAGGAATTTGCAGCTCATTTTATAACAAAAATTTAATCTCTTCGATCAGGTTTTAAAGACCTTCAGTCGAAGGATTTTAACAGCACAGTTCAGCACCTGTATCGGGGAAGACACTGGTTTGTCCTGGTTGATGGTGGGACACTTCATAAAATTATTTCTCAAGCCAAAACTACAGTCTGCCTTTTAGGTCCCATCCCCACATTTCTTTTTAAATAAGTTTACACGGTCCTGGAAGCCGATACTTTAAACACTGTGAATCACTGTCTTCAGACTGTTGTTTTCCCAGCAGCAAATAAAACTGCTGTGCTTAGACCCACTCTGAAGAGGGTAAACTCAGACGCCTCTGATCTAAACAATTACAGACCTGTGTCCAATTTACCTTTTTTAATTCAAGCTTTAGAGAAACTAGCTTTTAATCAACTGAATGATTTTATGAAAAAATAATAATAATCTTCGAGGAATTCCAGTCCGGTTTCAGAGGAAAACACAGTACAGAGACGACAAAGTTATAAATGATATCAGAATCAACCTGGACAAAAAACATCTGTCAGTTTGGGTCTTGCTTGACCTCAGTGCTGCTTTCGATATTGTGGACTACAACATACTAGATAGACTCCAGAACCGAGTTGGCCTCTCGGATATCGTTTTAACCTGGTTCAGGTCTTATCTATCAGAGTTTTTTATAGGCATGGATGAGTCAGCTTCCAGGAAACATAAGTTGATATATGGCGTTTCCCAAGGCTCAATTTTCGGCCCAACTCTTTTTAACCTCTATATGTTTCCCCTTGGCGACAACATCAGGGGACATGGCATGAACTTCCATAGTTACGCTGATGATATACCAGCTGTACCTTCCAGTGTCTCCTGGTGATACCAGCCGTATAGAAAACTTTTTTAACTGTATTTTGGACATCAGGACATGGATGGCAGAAAACGTCCTTCAGCTCAACCAGGACAAAACTGAGATTTTAGTCATCGGTCCTGAAGCACACAGAGGAACTGGAACTAAAATCCCTTTCTTTTTATCTCTTTGAAGAAGTAAAGAACCTCTGAGTGATCTTAGACAGTAAACTTCAAACATTAAAAACCAAACCAAAACGGGGTTCTTTCATCTCACAAACAGTTCCAGGGTGCGACAGTTCCTCTCTCAGGCCAACGCAGAGGTTCTGATCCATGCTTTTATCACATGTAGATTAGATTACTGTAATGCTCTTCTTTCCGGTCTTCCAAAAAAAAACTGTTAGTCTGCTGCAGCTTTTACAGAACTTAGCTGCTCATGAAAACCACAAAGAGAGCTCACATGGCACCAGTTTTAAAATCTCTGCATTGATCCCTGTGTGCTTCAGTGTATTTTAAGATACTTTTATTAGTTTTTAAAGCTCTTAATGGTCTTAGTCCAAAGTATTTATCAGATTTACTTTTAGCTTATGAACCTCCTAGGGCTTTCAGGTCATCTGGGGCTGGCCTCTTGTTTATCCCAAAAGTGGAGACCAGAACATTTGGAGAAACATCTTTTAGTGTTTACGGCCCTTGCCCGTGGAACAGCCTTCCAGACGACCTGAGGGAAGCTGGAAGTATCAAAATTTTTCTTTTTCTTTTTAGTACAGCTTTTAAGTAACTACTATAAGTCTTAAATTGATTATTATTATCTTATTATCTTATGTTTATGTCACTGTCTTACCATATACCATATCATACCATATCTTCATTTTCTCATTCTCTATTTTTATTAGTGATTTTCCATTTTTAACTGTACCTGTTCATTTAATTTTATAGTATTTATTTAATTTAATTTTATTCTTTTCTTAGCATGTAACACTAACCCTACCATTAGCATAGACGCTAATAAAGGCTCAGAGCCTTTATTAGCATTCGGCTACCTGCATGCTAGCTATGCTATGCTTTATTTATTTATTGTGCATCTTACTCGGACTGAGCACAGTAAACAAAGACCAATGTAGCAGCCCATGCACGTACACAACATTGGCTTGACTTACACTTGTCGCCAGAGGGGGCAGACTTATGGAATAAAGCTGAATGCTTTTTTGAAAGAAACATCATAAATCACCTCCTCGTTCATCACCACCTAGGATCCAAAGCCTAGACTGTCACAAAGTCAGCACATGCTAAAAACATCTCTGCAATTACTGAAAGACAGGACATCTATTAAATGATTTAGAACATCAAAATAACTCTCGCATTGACGTATTGTGGAGTTTCATCTAACAACCTGCATTAGAGGGGCATTTTTAATGATGTAAAAATGTGCAGAAGATGGTCCTATACCTTTCTGTCACAAGCCAGACTTCTTGGATGTTTTGAACTTTTATGATTTATGTCTTTGAGCACAACAGAAAATGAGAAAATTTGAGCTTTCATCTATCTATGGAAAATGCATGGCATGATGAACGAGGCTCTGGAGGCTCCTGCAGCTGAAGTCTGAGGACTCCGTCTCTGCAGGTAATAAGGAAAAACAAAACATTATAGCCCATCAAAGAGGAGGAGACCATCAAAACAAAGTAATCAAAATGAAGCATGAAGAGAAGGTTAATGATTGCTTTGCTCTTAACAGTCTCAGCAGATTTAAGTGAAATATCTCTAGTGACTAAAAGTCAATAGGGCAGCAGAGAGTACGTAACCTTACTTACACATCTCGTTTCGGTTTTTTTTTAAATATTGCGTCATTCTTTAATTTCATATCAGATATTGTAAGCAGGTTAGGCTCCCGGCTATATCACAAAATACTTGAAGGAAATGTGATTTTTACAAACAAGAATAGTCAAGCCAATAATCTTCAAAGCCTTAAAATGTGTTTTCCTGAAGCCCATTGCTGGTTAGATAATGTTTGATAGCAGAGAATTATGGGTTCATAGCACTTCTGTCAAGATTCCTTTTTACATCAATATGATCTTTGAATATTTATACAATCTGTCTTGCTTTCAATGTCCCTTTTATATCAGTAAGTCTATGGCCTGTGAATTTGTAGGGCAGATAATGGTTATAAAAAAGGTTATTAGTGGATCTTCCAGGTCAGACCGGGGCATTGTACGGCCCCCGGGCCACAAACAGCCCTTTGGTTGACTCTGAGCGGCCCACAGAAGGTTAATCGGAAATTACAAAATATCCGTATTTTTTCATTTTACCTCAACTAAAGCTGCATTGCTTTTATTTTAAAGTTGTGTTGTTGTTTTTTTAAGCGCTTCGGGCTAACACTCTTTATTTATGCGTCCAGCATTCAACACAGCACAAAAACAGGACTTCTTTTTTAGGACTTCTTTTCCTTTAACCACATACACTCAGATCAATTCACGCACACATATAACCGTCCCCTGGACGCCACACTCATATGACATCTCCCCTCTTATGAGTCACAGACTTAGACGTATACAAAAATTATAACCAGGAAAACCTGCAGTATTTATTCTCCTAGGAATTATAAACCATAGGTAAGTAATGATAAAAGAAAATAGCAATTAACCTAAGCATGACTAACCTCCAGTGTAAGTTAGTGGAACACTTTGTAACTTAACATGTTTTACTTGTCAGCCACTTATAAACAAGTCCAGAAAGTTCTGTTAAACACAACAGGAAGAATAACATAAACAGTGCACATTTGCATGAAAATAACATTAACAGTGCACGTCTACATTCAGTCCCTTCTTTCATTTTTTTCTATTATTTCCCTGAGGTAATGGGGTAGACTATCCATTCACCTATTGGCAAGCTATATATTAAGTACATACAAAGTAAGTCTGTCAGGTGGACGGATGACTCTTCCTCTGGAGTCACCCGAGCCTGATCCTGTCCCCCAGGCTCCGCTGGAACAGTCTCTCTGACAGGTGAGTCTGGATGTGAGCACAAGGGTGATGACGGTTGTTCACTCGCCTGTATGCTCTCCTCCCCACCTGGCTGTGGAACAGGAAGAAAGGTTGGGCACAGGTGGCGCCTGATCCTCTGCAGTGTTCCACGGTCTGTCTGGATCAGGTAGGACCTTGGTGTTACGTGTGGTTGTTGGACTGTCCCTGCTGTCCCCCAGTGTGACTCTCCATCTAGTTTCACCACTACACTCTCCCCTTTTCTCAGAGGTGGGAGTGTTCTGACGCAGTGGCCCCTGTTGGAAGTACGCCTGTAGTTGTCCTTTGCCCTGGCATCAGCTTCACATACCTTTGTGAAGTCAGGCCACTTTGGGGTGAGGACTTTGTCAACTATAGGCACTGTTGTTTTGATCTGACGGCCCAACATGAGCTGTGCGGGACTCTGAAGCTCATGAGAGCTAGGAATGGGTCAGCCTGTTCGAAGACAATTTTTAGCTGTCTGACCTTCCCTCTCAGCCTCACCGTTGGACTCAGGGTACTGAGGGCTGGAGTAAATGTATTTACAGTCATAGGCCACAGAAAACTTTTGAAACTCCTTACTAGGAAACTGTCATCCATTGTCAGTGTGTCTGTGTGAGCTGCATCCTCGAAAACTGAAACATCGCAGGTTAGTTTGGATATTTCCCTCTGTACAGAAGGTAGCAGCTGTCTGGACAATGTGTCAGCTAATTTCAATGTTTTTCCCAGCACATACTTTGCAGTGGGGTTGTAACTCATCAGATGCATGAGTAGGTGTGGCACTCAGGGGAACCGTGTTGAGGTCTTCATTATTTATCAGTGGAACTAGTGGCTTGTGGTCTGCACTGTGAGGCTGTCTAATCCGTACAGGTAGGTGCAGAATCTCTCACAGGCCCAAACGACCGCCAAACACTCCTTCTCCATTTGCACATAGCACCGTTCAGTTTCAGTCAACATTCTGGACCAAAAGCCTACTGGTTTCAGTCCCTTGACATGGTGCAGTAACAGTACACCACCCAGCCCGTAGCTGCTTGCATCTGCGCTCACTATTGTGGGTTTATTTACATCAAAGAATGCAAGTGTGGGTGCCGTGGAGATGAGGTGTTTCACCTTGTTGAAAGCATCAAATTGTGCTGCATCCCAGGTCCATGCTGTGTCAGTTTTCTGCAGGTTGTTGATGGGTTTTATCACTTCTGACAGGTTTGGCAGGTATATACCCAAGTAAAAGCCATATTCAGTTTCTTGAAGTCAACATTACATTACATTACTGTCATTCAGCGGACGCTTTTATCCAAAGCAACTTACAATTGGGTTTTACCAGCGTTGCCATTACTGGCCCGCCCTAACACCTGAGCCACCTGTCCACACAGATTCTAACATCATCTGTTCAGTTGGGAACTGGGACCATCGGGGCACACCACTCCGTTGGTTCTGTTATTTCCTCAATGATGTCACACCTCACCATTCTCTCCAGTTCTGCTGTAACCTTGGGGAGCATTGGTGCGGACGCTCTAATTGCAGTGTTCATGCTGTATGGTACCGCATCATCCTGCAGGCGGATTTTAACAGGCTTCATCTTCATGAGGCCCACATCTGTATCAAACGTGCTTCGGACCTTATCCACCCTCTTCACCAGTCCCATTGCAAATGCGACAGCCCGGACCAGCAGATTAGCTACAGCTGTTTGTTTTGACCACATGTATTATGAACTGGTATTGCCAGCCTTTGTTTTTTGTTTAGGCTGTGAACTGTCATAAACCATCAAGTTTTCCCTCTGGGCTGTCAAATTCCATGTCAACATTGCTAATTGGGACAGGTGTTACAACTTGTAGTAAGTTTTATCTGATATCACACTGGCATCAGTGCCTGTGTCAATCTTAAAGATCACAGGAGTGTCTCCATGGTGTATTAGAGTCCGCAATGTAGGTGTACTTTGTTTTGATCTCACCTAGAAACTATTTTCCACAATGGTTTTGGAGTGATCCTTTCCACACCTGGAGCACTTGCCCTTGTCCCCGTGATGTCCTGGGCCCGCGGTGTGAAAACTGCCATGGTTTTTTCCTTTTCCTCTGTGCTCTGTCGTAGGAGCTGCGCTTGGATGTGTTTGCGCCACTTCACTGAGGTAGCTAGCGTCAGTCGAGCTGGCTCCAGCTTGTTGGCTTATTTACCCTTTCATCTGCTCGGACTGTCTGACAATCTCCACAGCTCTTTCCAGCGTTAGATCTGCTGTCAACTGTAGCTTTTCCACTAACTGCTTGTCCACAATCCTGATGACTTGTGTATCCCGAATATTCTCTATTTTCGCTGGACCGAACTGGCAGGTCTCAGCTGGCTCGTAGAGTGTGCTGATATATTCCTCAGCCGATTCACCGGTCTTCTGCGCTCTGAGATAAAAAACGAGCCCTTTTGTGGATAACATTTACTTTAGGTATCAAGTAGGTGTTCAGTTTCTCTACACAGTCTCATAATCATCGGCATCTTCGTCTTCCATAAACACAAAAGTGTTGAACACTTGCTCAGCCTCTTTTCCAAGTGCTTAGAGGAGCCCTAAAAGGGCATGAACATCAGTCCGCTGTCCAGATGAACCATGACGAGGAGGATATTGCAGGCATCTGGAGCTTCAGCTGCAACATGAAGTGGCAAATTTGGACTTTTTCTCCTTGGCTTTGGGTGTCATGGAGCAGTTTCTGAAAAATGCTCCTCAAACTTTGAAGATCCCACCATCTAAAATGTTTAATATTACCAAAAGATTTAGAGAATTGGAGGGAATCAAGGCTGTAGGTCAAAGGGGGAAGCTCATAATAAAAATGATTCAAACTGTTGTCTTAAAAGTTTGATATAAACATTTAAAAAATGCTTCAAATTTTTTGTCTTCATCTTGTTCATTGTTAACTCATATCACAAAATACTATGCTAATTCAATGTTAAATGTCATTTTCCTGTATAGATTTATGTACATTTTCCTGTTATACTTTTGTTAACTTTAACCATTAATACCCCTTTCACACTGGTCAAAAAACCCGTTTAAACCCGCGTTCAATCGGCTTTTGGTGCCGATGTGAAAGGCTCAGCGACCCGCGTCGACCCGCGTCCATCGACTCGGCAAGCGACCCGGGT